>JANVCQ010000003.1:37002868-37052961 GCA_025531925.1 Erythroxylum plowmanianum
GGAGATATAAACTTCTCATTTCAATTGAAATGCATTTTAGAATTTCAGTTTTCGTTTGATTAAAAAAAAGCATTTGGAACTTCAGGTTCAACTTGTCACGGAAAGCACCCTTAGAATGAAACGGAAAAATAAAGTGAATATAATTGTGAAAGAGTTCACAAAAAGACCAAAGATACGAAAGCACGCTTTAATAGATTAGATCTGTAGAGGGCTATCCCCCGAGCAAACGAATTTAGGTTATGAATTAAACAATATCAGTTTTATTTTATAATAAATATTAACTTTGACCCGTGATAGTATTGAAACTAAAATTGATGCAAAAAAGATTGTCATATAAATATATTTAAAATTTGATTTCTTATGTGTAGTAAATAAATTTTTTTATATAATTGATAATTTATAAATTACTCATTTAAAATTACTGTCTAATAATTAGACATCTTCATTTCAGTTGAACCCAATTTATTACTATTTATTATTTTGGTAATCTGGACAACAAGACCTGCTTTACTTAAAAGCTTTAGACGTGAGAAACTAATCGAATGACCCCTAAAAGACTTTGCGATCATGACGTACGACATGTGGACATTTGAATTCTACAATATTAAACAAACTGCTTTGGCATAGAAAGAGCTTTAACCGATGACCTTTTTTTTTTTGGTTACGTTTAACGGATGACTTTACTAACCCGGTAAAATTGCCTCTTTTCAATTTGGGGCAGTTAGATATGCATCTGCTTGTGTAACGTTAACGAGAGAACAAACAAGCGTCAAGTCAAAGTAACGTAGACTATTGATGTGCTTATAATTTACAATTGTTGCTCGGAGATTACCTTTAGCTTAGGAAAGCAATCGCTCGCCAGTTTTCGCCCAAACAGCAACGCGATTTATTCAAAGAAACCTCAATCTTATTCAAGAAATGGAAGGACCAATAAGTCACTAAGAATTGCTATTCAATCAAAATTAAAGGAGAAAGACATACAGAATCTAAATCATTTTGATGAGTATTATCTTGATTTTAAAATATGAGTATGAAATGAAGTGAAAATAATATATTATTTTTCTGTTAAAAATGAAAAATATTTGGATCCATTAGATAAATATTAACAAATAATATTAATATGTTATGTTCATTTATATTATGCAAAGGATGTTATCATCATGTCCATATTATTATTTATGTATTTTTTTTAACTTTTCCTTTTTAAAATACAAGTTTAAGAGAGTTATTTAATTAAAGCATCTATTTCAAATACTATATTTGAATAAACAAAACAAGTTTCATGTACATTTATGAGTATATTTAGGGATAGTTAACATAAGTGAATTTATACTACAAATTTTTTAAATAATCTTTAGATTTACAATTTTAAATCAAAAGTAATATATTATATTTGAGAAATTTCAATTAATTATGATGTTTCTACCTTTATTTAAAATTAAGGGATTGGAAACATTGTTTTAAAATTTTAATTAGAATGTAAGTCTATAATAAATATATGATTTCATCTTTAACTTTTTTAATAAAAATTCAAATATATCGAATTGCTTTGATATTAAATTGAAATCTAAAAACAGTTTCCTGGTAAATATACTTTCAACATTTAATTTGGTATAAGGTGATGTTATGATTAATTAAGACATAAAAACTTATCTCAATCGAAATACATTTCAACACTCAATTTTTGATTTCATGATATGGTGGTTTAAAAATTATATTTGAAAAAATATTTCAACTTCAGGTTCAGCTCACTTGGGGCATTAACAAAGAGGAAAAACAATGAAAATTGTGAGAGTTCACAAAATGACCATCAAAGGAACAAATGCATGCCTTACTAGATTTCTGAAGAGTTATCCCCCGAACAAACAAGTTTGTGTTATGAATATAACAATATTCAGGCTTCTTGATTATTAAATATCAACATTTGACCAGCGGCTAATTGTTCTATACAAAGACATGTAACATGTCCAAAAATCTAATCCATTTTATTCCTCCTATTTCCTTCAATTTTTACTTTTTAAACTAAAAAAATAAAAAATAATTCTTAAAGTCTTTTGAACATTCTTCAATGAAACTAAAATTGATGAAAAAGAAAACTTTATCATATTAACAAAATCACAATTTTATGTTTTATGTGTATTAAATAAATCTTTATGTATAATTAATCATTTATAAATTACTCGTTTAAAATCAATGTCTAATAATTAAAGTTCTTTAGCTCAGTTGAACAAACTTACCATTATTTAGTAATTCGGCACAAGAGTTGCTTTACTTAAAGGCTTCAGACTTACAAACTAAATGAATGATCTCTAAAAGCCGATGCAATTTTTTTGTAAATTCTCATAGGAACTTATCATGACATAAGACATGTGGTCTTGTGTAATGCTAACAAGCAACAAACCTACTTCTAAATCAAAGTAACGTATAGTATCAAAGTGCTCATTACACGGAGTGACAGGTCTGGGAAAAAATTGTGCCGCCAATCACAATTAATTTTCTTAGCCAGTTTATTTTCTTCTAGAAGTGCCTCGAGCAATTGCTCGTTAAACCTTGTCCAAACAGTAACGCGTTTATTCAAAGAAACTTAAAATCTTATTCAAGGAGTAAAAGCATTACTCGTCGATCAAAAATTCAAAATTAAAGAAGAAACAAATTAGATAAAGAATAAAAGAGAAAGAACCGAAAGTGATCACGTACGAAGGTAAGTGATCACGGAGGGAGGGAAACAGTAAAGTTTATAATTATAGTTCTTAAAGAGAAATTACCATAGTGCTTCAAATGACTTAGGGTTGTTAAATTAAGGTGGTGAATGATAAAATAAAGAAGAATAGAAAAGGCCAACAAGCTTGTTATTCAACGACTCGGTTTGAGTGTTTTAGCAATGAAGCAGACAAAAATAAATAAATAAATATGTATATCGTATTTTTCCTGTTTCGAAATCTACGTCATAAAATTGAGTTCGATCTGATTTTCAATCTTAAAAAATAAATTTTATAAAAAATCTACATAAACTATGGTATGAGTTCTGTGACATACCTTAGATCTGTATCGGCTTCTGTTTCTGCACATAATGCAATTAAAGTAAACACGAAACCTTTTTCACAATGAATCATCAGAGCCAAAACAAGCAATCTATAAATCCAAATTTTCATAACAAATTCGAGGAAATTTTCAACTAGATTATTTTTTCCCAATTCGAACCTCTTTACGAGACCAAACTCCATCTCTCCGGATCTTGAAGAAAAAGATGAAGAAAGCATCAGTTTCAAGATCCTTCATCTGATCTCACTTTCTACTGTCTTCTTTATGCAATCGCTTTTCATATCACAATGTACTGACGATCAGGATCTAACAAAAATAGACCAAAATAAATAAACGCGAAATAAGAAGGAGATCTTACATTCTTCGTCAGAACTTCTCAAATAAGAAATCGATCATCATTTACTTAAGAAAAATAACAAAAAGCATTCATCAGTTTCAGTATTCTCTGTTCTTTCCCGCTTTTTGCTTAACTTTGTTCTTGCAATCGCTTCTTACATCTTAACATATTGACGATCTAGATCTAACCAAAAAGAGATGAAATCCATGAAAAATCTTACTTTCTTCGGTGAATCTTCTCAAGTCAGATCACAATAATCATCGAGATCGAGACGGTTATCGGAGAACGAGAGCAATGTATGAAAAAGAAGAGACAGACGAGAGAATTGAAAGCCGAGACTTAGAAGATGAGAGGAGCCAAAAGAGAGCGCAACTGCGAAAGCGAGTGGAGGGAGAGTGAAAATTCAAACACGCATACTTATAAGGAAGTTGTTTGGACCAATACGACACCGCAAGGAATAATAATTGAGGTGGTGAAATTGACACTAAAATAAAAGATAATTTATTAATTTACAATAAATGGAATTACCGTATCCACTTTAATCCTACATTTGTATTATTACTTAACTATTAGAAACATTGAACAATGGAAGTAACGGTTGGCAATTAAAATACGACTTCGACTTTGTAAGAAGCTCAAATTTGAAGTTTCTTAAAAAAGTCTCTAAAATAGTTTTTTTAGGTTAACTTTTCATATCAATTAATTAGCCTATTTTTAGTCCATTTTATTCTTATATTTTAAACATATTTTTCACAATATCTACAAACCCATCTTCACGTTTATCTTGCAAATATATTTAATTATTTACTCAATTTTAATATTTATTTCAAGATTTATATAATATTATTTGATTTTTTTATATATTTTAATATTTATTTTTTATATTAGTTTTATTTATGTTATAATCTATATAAAAGATTTGGTTAGATATATTTTCATTTATATTTCATATAGTTTAAAATATGTAATAATTAATATATTGTGCTTTACATATTATTTAATATATTTTAAATAATATTTATATGCATAAATAATTTTATTACAAAATAAAATATAGTTAAAGTTAAAAATGCTTTTTATTTTTATGTTGTCAAACAATATATTGTATGAAGCTTTTTGAAAAAAGTTTTTTTTAAATGACAGTTAAACAGTCAACTAGTTTCTTAGAAAAGCTATTCTCATAAAAGCTCTACTGACAAAAGTTATACTAATATAAGTTCATCTTTAAAAAAACTCTTCTCAGAAAAGCTATATTGATAAAAATTATACTGATATAAGCTCATCTTTTATATATATAATTAATTAATATCTTTATTTTATTTTAATAAATAATTTATATTTAATTTAATTACTAAAACTAAAAATATCAGTTTATAAATTTAAGTTTTATAATAAATTAAATTTGAGTTTAAGAAAAAGAGATCTATTTCATAAGTTAAATTAGCACAACTTAAAATTTATTAAAATTAAATATTAACTGAATCTAACTAATATCATCTCGTCTCATTTACAAAGTCTATTTATGAAATAGGAAGAAGTCATTAATATGTATACATTAAGAAACAAAATGTGATTAAGATACGGAAAGGTGACAATATAAAAATAAAAAAAGTTATAAAAATGAAACGTTTGAGTGTAGATTAAATAAAAAGTTTAAATATATATAATAGTTAATGAATAAATTATATACTTTAAAAATTATTTAATAATTAATAGTTTATTTAAGAAATAAAATTAATTCAATCGGTATTAATAAATTTAACAAGTTTTCACTTTTAATAAATTACACTTTTAAAAAATCCGTTGACAAGAAATTTATGGGATCAATTGTTTCAAACTCTCAACTTTTCATAAGAGGGCCTCTCATCATGAATGACCCATTTCAAAGAGACTAAAAACTTGATCTTTAGTTGTACTAATTGGACAAGTTTACTGTTTTTGGATGTTTTTGAATGCTTTCAATTTGATCATTGCCATAGTTCATGTCCATCTTACATTCTTACAGGTTGAGTTAGCATATGTTTACGGGTTCAAGTTACAAATTACAATGTATATCATGTGTTGGTCTAAGTCATCCTAACCCCAAAATGAATGGAGTTGCAAGAAGTGTTTTGGAAGAAGAGAAATTGATGTTAAATGAAAGTAAACTTTCGCATAATAGTTGATATTTGACACAATAAGCTCTTTTAGATTCGAGCCCTTAGAAGATGGTAGTGTTAGATTTGGACTTAAGAATTTTCTACAACAATCCACGAAGTATGTAAAGCTCTACCGATACGGAGTCTTACTCCTAATTAATAAAAAAGATGTAATTTAAGAATTCTTTGAGAAAAGAAAAACATAAAAAGTGACAACCAACATGCTCATCTTCTTAGCTTTGTTTCACTTTAAAGGTGTAAAGTAATAATCACATCTTCCTCTCAAAACCTTTCCTTTTATGAAGGAAGAAACACCACAAACAAGTTATCAATGGTGATTTTGTTTAGTGAACACATAAATAATGAGCAATGGCTAAGTTAGTATGTTCATTCCTTTCGATAAAGAGCCTCCTTTTCAAGTTTGGTTGCAGAGGGAACCTTCCTAAGACAAAGCAACAAATTTTGATGCTAAAGACAAACATAGTCATTAGCAAAACGTTGATTAGAGAACAGATCAAGCAAGAACAAAAGGACAAGGTACAAGGCAAGAGGCAGCTCTGAGTGGTTCATTGAACTAAGTGGAGGAAAAGCAATGTGATTTGACTCTGCAATTTGGTAGTCTATGAGGAAGAGTAGGAACAAGTGAACAAGAGACAACACATCAAATTCAACCCTCAGATCTTGGCATTTCTAAAGCAAAACATTCCTGTTAAATGTTTGAGTTGCATTTTAAATCCTTGTAAATCGCATTCTGTTCAGAGATTGGAAAGGTGAAAAATAGGGTAGAACAAGAAGACAAGAAACAAGAAGGTAACATTAACTACTGATTTTTTAAGTTCATAACAAAGATAGATTGAACACACAAACGAAAATGTAAACTACTGATTGTCGAAGTTGGAAATCACTCTCAGAAAACAACTCCAAAACTATAACCTCAACCAACTTCCCATGAATCCCGAAACACAACCTTTGAGATTAAAAAATCCTAGACACCATTCTTTAAAGCATCAAGAGCAGGACCAGTCAACCTGCAAATCCTCCAATCATGCAACACCTGAGCGCCCATGTCCTCATAAAACTTAATAGCATTCACATTCCAATCTAGCACACACCACTCCACCCTCCCATAGTCCATTTTCACAGCCTGTGAAGCGACAGCAGAAAGCAGCACCTTTCCAAAACCTTTCCTCCTATAACACTCCCTCACGAACAGATCCTCGATGTAGAACCCTGGTTTGGCTAGGAAAGTAGAGTAATTTGGGAAAAACAGCACAAACCCAGCAATCACAACATCATCAGAGCCGCTCCTGAAATTTTCAGCTTCTGGGTCGGTGATAGGGTGATCAAGATACAGTATTTGCTCAATCGGAGTGAAACTTGGGGGCGGAATGATGTTGTTGGGAAGAGGGTGTTGGGAGACTTCGAGGAGGAAGACAGTGAAGGATTGAAAAGGTTGGCCATTGAAGAGAGTTGATGAGAGTGCGGCTTCGGTGGCAATGCAACGATCGGCCAGGCGTTCGAAGGCAGCCAATTGGTGGATGAGCTTGTGGATGTGGGGGACGTCTAATAGGGTTGCTAGGCGGATCCGGTAGAAAAGTGGGTGACCCACAGGAGTTGAATCGGAGTCCGGTATGCCAGTGGGTGGTGACGGTGTTGGGGCTGGTGGCGGTGGCGGAGCTGCGGCGGCCATGTCGAGCTTTTGTTGTTTTGTTTAGAGAAGGGAGGAGTTCACAGAAGCCCTATGAACACTGTAGCCAGTTCTTATAGCAACGAGATCTTCTGCTATATGCAATTAGAGGAAAATCTTATTACAAATAATTATTAATTATTACAATCTTTTTGGTATAAAACATCGTATTTGACTAATTATTCTTACAGTTTCTAGTTGGTTCCATGATCTTACTTCATCATACATTTAACTTCCATGGTTTGGGGAAGTGGATATGGATTGGATAGAGTAGAAACCAGGGCTTGAAAGCAACCAAGAAATGACATTTGGAACTTGGAAGTTATCACTTACATTCAAATAATTGGTGACTACAAAAGGATCGATCTACTCCTATTCTCAACCAAGTTAGGATTTGATTGTACACGAATTTTGCTGGCCCCTTTGGACTCACGAAGCCTAATTCACACTTGCATAAGAGTACAAAAACCTGCCTGATTATGACCAATCTTCAATGTGACTCATCTATGTAGTGTCCTGTTTTCCTCCTATGGCGGCTGAAGTCTGACACAAACCTGAAAGACAAGCCACAGCCCTCGACCTTGCACTGGTATGGCTTCTCTCCGGTGTGGACTCGTATGTGCTCGGTCCTAGCCCATGCCCATTTAAACGACATGGTGCAACCTTTCCAAGGGCATTTCAATGGCCTCATATCTTCATGAACACGTTGATGTATTAAAGCATACTTGTGAGAACTAAACCTCTTTCTACACCCTTCGTAAGGGCACCGGTTGCGCTTGTGCAACGTTAACTCTGCCTTTGTATCAAAACTCATCTGGCAACCTTCAATGTCACACTTGTGAGATCTTTCCGTCATCCGCTTCTCTCTCTTTGGACGAGAATGTGAAGCGTCAGAAGTTTTTCTTGCCCTCTTTGTCACTACATTGTCCTTGTTTGATTGTTTGAAGTCGATATCAATTCTATTTGTTGCATCTTTCCCAGCCCTCGGCCTCAGGCCTTCACATGGACTTCTAATAAAACCATTGCAATTCAACTTGTTAGATGTTTTCTGCTCCAGTCCACTCTTTCTTTTTCTACTCTTTCCAGACCTTGCTCCAAGGCTCACCAATGCGAAGCCCATGCTTTCCAGCTCATCAGATGAGCAAACTTCATTATCCTTAAGCATACCTTCTCTCTCACACGATTCTTCTTCAGCTCCAGAACACTTTTCAATAGGAGAACAAGGCAACCGGTAGATCCCCATCACATCGTTTGAAACAGGTTCGTTCTCACTTACTGCACTTGTAGTTGGATTTATTTCATGCAAGTGTCTTTCCGTAATGAATTCGCTCCTTGATTTGGTTTCCTGCCGTACCTTATCATCTGCAGTACAGAGGTCTAGCAGATGATGCCTTTCCTCTATGGGGGAAGTCGTCTTATTTAGTTGTGTGTCATTGCATGAAATGCTGTCGTTTTCATTTCTCTGGCATGTAGTTTGGGGCTCTTGTGGCCTGTCATTCGCCATAACCATGTGATCACGTTCACTGTCAATGCAAGACTTTTCTGAAGACGCATTCTCTTTTTGATCCACGGCTGGGCACATAACCTGAGATCGTAACAAGTTCTCGGCAGCAGCAGTGCGATCATCGATTTCACTGTTAATGCTAGACTTGTCTGAAGTTGTTTTCTCTCTTTGTTCTATGGTTGGACAAGTTACCTGAGGACATACCAAGTTATCAGGACCAGAAGCCTCCCCTTCCAAAGTATCTCTATGAATTACATCCTTCTCTTTATGAATCACATTACAACTCTCATTTGTGATTTTTGTAATTTCCATATCATCCTCTGCGTGCATTTTCACAGCTGCAGCAACATGTGAACTAGAACTTTTTCTGGACTGAGAATCTTCATTGTCGATGTTTACTCCACTAATCGCACATTGCATACTAGGACTGCAGGCTATTCTGTTACAAACACTACCCACAATATCCGTTTCCTTCTTTGAAATTTCCAATGCCTGAAACTCAGACTGATCTATATCACTTATAACTTCTATGATAGCAGTTGCTTCATGTGGCATCTTGGACACTTCAGTTGAAGGTAAACAAAGTTGTGTAGAACCACGTTCAGTACTCCCAGTATCACTAGTGTTAGCATGCTTTTCAAAGTTTTCACTACTAGCAACTAAAACTTCTTCATTCAAGCGCTTCCTAGAGCATCCTTGAAGCTCATTAGTGGAACAATTCATTTTAACTTTAAACTTTCTTCTTGAGTACTGGAGAAGTTTTTCTTTTTTCAAACCCACACCAACTGACTTGTTCCCAGATGCTTCAACCTTATCATCTTTTAGACCGCTCTTACAATCTAGCTGATTCAATTTGACTCTTGACCGAGACCTTCTAGACTGCCAATTGATCTTCAGGAAATCCAAACTGAGATTTCTGTCAGAGAATATTCCTCCCAACGCCAATGCATGGTGAACTTGGTCGGATGGAAAGTTCTTTCTGACCTTTACACAGTACTGTAAGTTTATACCCAGTCTTGATGTCCAGTCCTCCCCATATTCATTATGCTCTTGCTCACCAATTGCAAGATCTATCAAGTTCAGATCTGCCTGGGATGCACTTTCCATTGACACCTCATTACAATTGAAAGGACAATTAATCTCCTCTGCAATGGTCAATGCATGTGCCTTCATTTTCTGATAGTCTACAAGAATGAAGGAGAAAACATAATTATTAACAACTTATAGAACTTATGCAGTAAATTACCAAGGAAAAATAAGGGGTACAACACTTATGGACTTAGTAGGGCTCAATTAAATTTTAGATACCTGAATGGCAAATTAGACGAAGGTTTGCTCCACCTTTTGATTGTAAGAGCTCCTCTATCTGGATAGCATGCTCCAGACAGAAAATTCGAGGTCTCAAAAATTTAGAAGAAGCATTCCAACCACTGGGAAATTGCAGATCCCTCTGTGGCAGAGAAACATTAGAACCAGTAGGAAGATGATCTGCAACAGGAGGTCAGAACAAACTGATTCACTCAGTGCAAACTCTTATGAAACTGATTAGTATGTCAAGATATAAGAATTTATGTCCTTATGTCTCATACATTTCCCTTACTTCGTAATCAAATTCTGATTATATGTTGTGTATCTTAATTCTGATGACAATGGAAAAAATGTCACGTTCTACTGATTTTTACATGATGTTCAACACTGCCGTACACAAGAACAACTGTCCAGAACTTGCAAAAACTTTTTCTCTAAATCGACACAGACATCTAGTGATACTAAAATGAAAAGTAAAAACTATCATATTAGTCCTTGCATCCATTTGGGACATCACCAAAACAAAAAGATTTGAGACATCATAGACTCGATACAACAATTCTCATCGCAAGTTGGGCAAAACAACACATATAAAACCATGTCCAAGATTAATTTCACAGTGGAGAACAATTAAGCAGAAAACAGTTATTTATCAAACAAGACAGAAAATTTTCAACTTAATACCTGAAACAGAGCCCTTGACATTACCACCAGTATCTGCAGAAAAAAGATCATTCTCAGATCTTGGAATTCCTGATTCTTTAACTAAATGATCATCGAGGGACAGAAGTTGTGTTGATGCTCTCTGAGAGGGTTGTATTATAGACATAAATGGAAAACCAAGGATCCCACAAGCCACACAAACCAAAGTTCCCGAATCAATTTGGAAATCACTAGAAAGGTCATCATCGTCTGCATACAAATCATTAAGAGATTCCATGTACATGCTCATCTCCTTAAACAGATCATTCTCAGTACTGCTACTACTATATTCAGAATGAACATTGCAACCATTTATTGTTGTGAGTGCAGCAGTGGGAGATACATCAGCTAATGTAGATTCTTTAATTGCACATGGAAGCAAGTCAGGGTTCCATATTGCTACGTGGTAAGTGGAATCTTTGCCAAGAAGCAGACGTACATTGTTGTTTTCTTTCACCATATCTTCTATAAATGCGTTCTTTACTGAAAACTCTCTTTCTTCTTTCTGACGATCTCTAAGTCTGGAACAACGAGCACCAGGTAGCAAATATCTTGGCACTCTGGCACCAAAACAAATACAGCAATGATGGAAATACCAACGATGCATTAGCACTTCATAATTGTGTGAGCACTACAAGTAAAGAGAAATAATATGTAATCCAGTAAAACCTAGCCTAGCAACATGAAAGCATAGTTGGGTGGCACAAAACAGAATCATTTTTTAATCAAGCAAAATAAATCTCACTTCCTGTGGGATGTTCAGTTCATCACTGCTACCAATTCAAACTCCCAACTAATTTTTTAACAAATAAAAGACTGTCTGAACTTTGAAAGATAGTTGGAGCACAGAAGCTGTACCTAGACACAAAAGACATGGTCAAAAGATATAGAAGTTGTTGATGTGAAAGCATAGGAAGATAGTTCATGGCCGCTCTACGCACTGCAGCTTCTTTAGCTACTTTAAGCCATTGCGGAGTCCCAAAATTAGCTGCTTCCCCACAGTTGAAACCTATATAGACCAAAAAAAAGGAAAGAAAATGATACGACAACTTGATTAAGGTCCTGGACATAGCACTGCCTAACATAAACATAAAGATACAGTAATGCAATAATAGTCCAAACTACTAAAATATATTAGTATGAGGAGATACTAAATATCACAAAAAGCATCACAGAAGAAGAATAGCAACCAACAGTCAGGTTATACACTTTAATATATGTAATTATTATATATTAAAGCCAATGATATACCAAAATCTCTGGTACGTAAAAGTCACCTTAAGACAGTAAATCTAAGTATTATATCTCCACTAACAGCATACAATGTCATGAGCAAGGAAAAAGTTTCTTGCCTGTGATAAAAGAGAGTGGGAAATAATAATCTAGCAAATGATATTTCGTGATCATATTCAACTTTGCAAAACTACCTTACAACTTCCCAGTTCTAAGGAAAAAAAATTGTTTTCTGCTTGACTCAAATTGTTAGATGGTATATCAAGGAAACAATTTATAGCACAACAGATAGGTGTCATAACAGTTGCATCCTTTAGAAGAATCGTATATGCAAGACAATCTGTAAAGTGATTACCATGGCTGAAGCCTACATGATAAGACCGTGGAAAAGTCACGACGAATTCTCCAGGATATTGTACTAACCTAAATGAATACCAAGAGTCAACATGAGCATAACATCCAACATATAAAGTCAGCAGAAAAAATACGCATTATAGTCTTAATGCCACAAATAGAATCCATCTATTCAAGTGTGTCAAACATATACCAAAAGCAACATATTTTGGAGTCCCAAGCAGGACAAGAGCTTAGAAAAACTGAGAAGATAAAGGTACAGAAGTTTGAAATAATAAAGAGGAGAACCATAACTCACCTACAACATGGAATGCCTGTTGAAACAACTATCTCAGGCGAGAGAAGGGTCGTCTTCTCACCCAGCAGCTTTAGAGCAGCTGCCAAGAAATAAAAACTGGGATTGAATCACACAAATACCATAGAGGTTATAACATCCAACAATTTCCAGATTCACACACACAATATCATTAGAAAGTTATACACACCTAAGCTATCAATGTCACCGCCATAAGCCTCAGTACGAATGACTTCCTCAAAATCAAATGCATAATCTCCAGGTACAGCATACCAAGTCTTTGGAGAGCCAGTATGAAGAAAATTCATGCTATGAAGCTCGTGATCTTCAACATGCCAAGCAAACCAACTGAATAACATACCAATATAAACCATAGGTGAAGTAACGCCTGGAATGTCGTCAGGCATAAAACGTGTAAGTGAGCCAGGTGCACGAGCAATTATTTGCAAATTCCAGGGGCTGTTTGAAAGTTTCCAACCTGCAGTACCTTCCATATCATTGCTACCACTTGCATTTTTTTGCTTAGAAGAGCTTTGACTTTCTTCCTTAAACAAAGCAGAATTCATAATAGAAGATTCCGGAGTTGTCACTGATGAGATGCTTGACTGATTCTCAATATAATTACTGATAACCTTGACAGGGGAGTTGTTTTTGTCACCAATTCCAACTTTCTTGCACTCAGAATTCTCTGTATTCCTGCGATATGACTGATAAGAAGCCCTCTTTCGCCTCCGTTTATGAAAATACTGAAAATGACCCTCTGGTTCTCCAAAACCTGACCCAGGAACATCATTTGCATATTCGACATATATAGGCTTCTCAGAAGCTGCTTTCCAAAACAATGTCTCAATAACCAATGGATTAACCTCCTTAACCATACCTAGCACATTTTTTGCAAATGCCTTTGACTTGGATTCAAACTGTTCCAACGTATAAATCTCTCCACTTTGCCACACTTGCTTATGAACAGCAGCTTGAGGATTATCCTTGACTGCCCCTTTTATCCTCTTCACGTTTTGCCCCAGTTCCTGGTGCCTGGTGGTGAACACTGCCCTGTGCTCCCCATCACTGGATCTAACCCCTAAACTCGTTTTATCTGAGGATGAAACATTTGGCATATCTACATTATCACCCAATTCAGGACTCCTGGAGAGGGACTTATTCAAATTTCCAAACACATATCTTTTGGAAGGTTTAGACAAAGGTGGTATAATCTTGCATATACCAAAGGCACTAGCTTCCTTTTCAATCTTGGATACATAAGCAATTGGGTCCGCAAACTCAGTATCCGTTGGCCTAAACTCAGGTGCCAATGGCAACCCTTTAATCCATTTGGGTATTTCCACATTGCCCATTTCAAATACTACCACTTACAGTAAATTAAATCAACACCCTACACTTAGTTGCATTGTCCAAAGACCAAAACCTTAAAATCACGGTTCTACAAAAACCCAAGATTCAAAATTACACCATTAACTTCGAGATTTTGAAAGACTGAACTAAAATTAAGTGGTAAATTGAATAAAAGAACCTGTTCCGCAAGCAACTGTCCGAATTCGCCTTCTTGAAAACACGCCAAAGTTAGAGAGAGAAAAATGAAGAGTGGAGAGAGAAAGGAAGAAACGATTTATCTAGGTTTAGAGAAATATACTAACATATCAATTGGGCGCAAGATAGTGCCAAGTAGATTGGGTAAACTAACGTGAACTGACGGAACAAAGCGCCCGAGAGAAATTAACTGTGTAGAAGCCGTACGATTTCGGTTGGGATAGAAGTTTAAGCGCGAAAAATGAGTTGTAGTGCGTGCCACCGGCGCACGTTAGCAGCTGGCGGTGATAAAATATGGAATGGGACGTCTTGGGTGTACGAATAATACTCCTATCATATTCATGATAAGCAATGACTACCGTTCGATCATGATTTCCACATCAGTAGGGCCTTTGATGCAATTTTGGTTTCATTAGATTTTATTATAATATAATTAAATAATTTAAAATATGACTGAAAAAGATTATCTTTATCTATCAAAAATTAAAATTTTAATTAAAAATATTAAATAAATTTAATTTATATATTTTTTATAAAAATTTATTAATTTATAATAATTAACCAATTAGTTAATAAATTAATTAATTCTTAACAACAAAAATTATTAAAGTAAATCGAATCATAAAATTGAACAATTTAAAATTTTTACAGATGAAACAATCAAACAAGTTAAATTTGTGAATCATTACTTAACTCTTAAGTCTTAACTATAATCTTGTACTTAGTTTTAATTAAAAATTTGATTAAATCAAAGTTAAATAATATCATTTTATTTGAATCCATTAAAATTATTTTAAAACTATTTTAACAAATTTTAAATGACTCGATTTTAAATGTAATTATAGGCCTCGTTCTTTTAATAAAACTATTTTTCTTATTGTTAATAACACTATTTTCTTATTTTTAATACTTAGTTTTGATGCGTCTAAATGGTCGAATCGGTAGAATAGAGGAGCATAGGATTAAAAAGTTTTGTATTTGATTTTCCCCACCTAGGCTTTCTTAATTGAACCTGTCGTATAGGGCTTACCTATTATGGCATACCCGATTGACATGATATACAGGTTATTATTTAAATTCGTAAATTTACGCAATATACATCTAAAAGGTAGCGACTATAAGTTCCTTTGTCTAATTATAAATTCTTGTATTAAAATTTTACCTTTGAGCACATGAGAAAGCATATATTATATGCATGTTAAAGCAAATAATAAGATTTTCATTAAGTTTTTCAATACTAAATTAGTAATATTACACAATCTTCAATATAAAAGTCCTTCAAAATCTATAGTTTAACATTACTGCATCTCAAACATATAACCAACTTATAGTGTCTGTTTAGATGGGTTTATATTAGTAGAGTTTTTGTCAATAGAGCTTTTTTAAGAAGAGCTTTTTTAAGAAGTCAATTGACTATTTGAATGTCATTTTAAAAAGAGTTTTTTTGAAAGAGATTTATACAATAGATTGTTTGGCAACATAAAAATAAAAAATATTTTTAATTTTAACTATATTTTATTTTGTAATAAAAATTATTTATATATATAAATATTATTTAAAATATATTAAACAATATACAAAGCACGATATATTAATTATTATATAATTTTAAACCTTATAAAATATAAATAAAAATATATCTAACCAAATATTTTATATGGATTATAATATAAGTAAAACCAATATCAAAAATAAATATTATAACATATAAAAAGTCAAATAATATTATATAAATCTCAAAATGAACATGAAGACGTGTTTGTGAGTGTTGTGAAAATTATGTGTAAAAACATAAGGTAAAGGGGACTAAAAATTATGCTCATTAATTGATCTGAAAAATTAACCTGAAAACTTACTTTTTTGAAAAGTTTCAAATTTGAGCTTCTCAAAAAGCTGTATTTTAGCTTCCAAAAAAGACATTTCTATAAAAAAAAAGTACTTTTAGATTTTACGGTCAAACATTCATTTTTTTTAAAACAATTTTTGCGATGAAAAAAAGTTCTTATTCATCCTCCAAATGGTGAAACTTAGTTATAAAGTCATGCTTCTCCATAACTTTGTCATATTTTCAATCAATCTTTTAAAAATTAGGTTGAAAGTTTAACCAATAAAATAAGAATTTATTAATTGATTTTCGTTTATAAAATTTTATTAATTAATAAAAACTGACCAACTTTTAACAACAAGAATTATTAAAGTAAATCGAATAAGAAAGTTGAAGTTTGAATAAAAATATTGAACGATTTAAAATTTTTACGGTTAAACTAATCAAATCAGTTGAGTTTTTAAAGTATTGACTTAAAATATATGTGGGTTAATCTTCTTCAATTATTTATTTAATATATATTTTTAATTTGAATTTTGAATTGATTTATTAAATCTGAATTTAATTAAATTTACTTAGTAATTGAAGCCAATCATCTCCTCTGTCTCGTAACCAAACCCGTGTGCTGATTCTGCGGACTCTTTGCAGGAAAGTCCAACATATGGACTCATCCAAAATTTTGTGCCGGAAAAGAAAAGATAATTATACCCCACCACAATATTTTTCTATTAATAATATTGAAAATAATATTAGTAATTTTAAATTCAGCAAAACGAAGAATTCTGGATTATTATTATTATTATCATTTATCATAATTATACATACAAAATTAAAATAGAAATTAGCATTCAAAGTTAACTTTTAAAATTTTTAATTAAATAATTAATTTTTTATTTTTTATAATGTGACATATCATGTTAATTAGAAGTGGTAATAAGGCTCCGGTCCAACCTAGCCTGTGGTCAATAAGCCAGGTTCGGGTTGATCAAGTCACATCTAATTTTTAAAAACAGTTCCGAGTTGGTCTGACTTTAAGACCCCGTATGTATTAGCAAAACAATGTCGTTTTAACATTTAAATTAAAAAAGTTCTAAGTCGAGTTGAGCTCTGGTCTAGATTAGGTTGTCTCATGCAAGATTACGTCTCAGGCAGTAAAGTTGGGGTCGGGATCAGTAAAAATTAAAGTTTTAAACTGAATTGTTAAAATTTTAAAAAGTTAGTCACTCATTGGAAATTTTTAAAGTTTAACTACTGAATTGGTAAAATCTAAAAATCTTTTATCCCAATTAAAATTATATTTTCATAATTTGACTAACCAACATAAATTTCTTTAACTCAATTATGCATGTAGTTATTAAGGATAATTCTTATTAAGAAAATTTATTTTCTTAAATATTACATTTTTATTATTAATAAATGATGAGACTACAAATTTTAAAATAATATATTTTTGGATTTATTTCAATTTAGTGTTAAACTTTTAATTTTTTAATTTAATAACTATTTTTTCGAAGATTCAGATAAATAAAATTAAAATATTATTTAAAAAGGATATTACATAAAAAATAAAATTTGTGAAATGTTTAATTTGATAAGTGATAAGAATAATTTTTATTTTCTATTTACAATATTGAGAAAAAACATAAAATTATAACTTCTTTTATAATATCTTATCCCTTTTATTATTATTTATCATTATCTATAAGAACGTGTTCAAGCTATCAAAGGATCAAGACAACGTGCATGTTTTGTCAAAGTTCTGGTCCTGTCTATAAAATTCATATTCACTTCCATGTTCCTTAAGCTCCTCCACTATCTGATCTTTCTCTTCCTTTCTTGACATCTCTGAACCATAGCCATGGGGACGATAAAGCAGCGCGGACTCCTGAGCTGGTGTTCCAACAACTTACGTAAGATGGTTAACAAGTATTCAGCCTGTAACTGCGTCGAAGAAGAAGAGTTACGGACACCGAAGGATGTTCCCAGAGGTCACCTTGCAGTATATGTTGGTAAAGATTGCAGAAGATTCATCATCAAGATTACCATACTCGAACATCCTCTCTTTCAGGCTTTGCTTGATTGGTCTGAGGAGGTTTGCGGGTTCAACACAGCCTCAAAGCTTTGCATTCCATGCAAGGAAAGCACTTTCATGAACATAGTAACTTGTATCAATTCTCAGCAGCAGTCCAAGCTTTCGGCTTGTCTGTCACATTCCATGCGTATTACTGTATTAGGCATGGCAAGAGGTCGGGTTAGACCGCAGATTTTATTTGACTTGCGGACAACCTGAAGTCCAAGTCCAATCCAGTTTCAAAATAACATCGTTTTTTTTTAATGGTTAGCTTCATTATAATGGATATATCATATCAGTAAACATCTCTAGCAACATAACTCCATTGCTGTACCAATCGCCATAAGTTGTCACTTCACTGCTCATTCTATGTTCTGCAATTCAACAGACGAATGTTCTTTAATATGGATCAAAGTAAGATATGGAGGAACATAATCGTACACATGACCTGGAGATGCATATCCAATGGTGTCTTTTATGCCTATGGAGCAGCTCTGGTTTGATTTATCCGAAACTAACTGGTCAGAATCTTCTGACTGGAATCTTGCTAATCCAAAAGCTCCAACACGAGCGTTCATATCTCCATCCAAAAGAATGTTTCTTGGCTTCAGATCACAGTGGATAATGCACATTTGACTATGGTTGGGTAAATATTCAAGAGCGTTAGCTACATCAGTTGCTATGCTTAGCCTCTGGTCAAGATCCAAACTTGTAAGCTGATCAGTGGAGTGCAACCACATTTCTAAATTCCCGTTAACCGTGAACTCGAGGACTAGTGCTTTGAAATCCATTCCCGGGAAATCAATACTCGAACATTCAGTTAATACGGTAACAAGATTTCGATGACTGATATTCTTCAGGGCTTCACACTCAGCCATGAAACTTTTGGAAGCTCCAGGGTGGAGCGGTTGAGTACCTTCACAGCTACAGCAACTCCATCTGGTTCAAGAACTCCTCTGTATGCTGATCCAAAACTGCCTGTACCAATCAAACTTCCTGAAGAGAATCGATTGGTTGCTGAGTAGATCACATGTCACTTGCAGAAAGGGGACATTGAATGAAGATTGAGACATTGGCCTACTTGTTCTTGTCTTCTGGAGCATATAACAGAAAAGTGTACCAGAGGTCAAAATGATAATTAATTTCAACTTGGAAGAAGAATTTGACTTCGCTGTGTTTGTGGCAGAGCATCTTGGTAGAATATTTTCGGAAAGAGCCAAGTACAGTAATTGTCTGCAATTTCCAAACTAGATGGGATGCTTCCTTGCAAATGATTTATCCTTAGACTTACTCTTCCTAGTGAAGTAATTTTCCCTGTAGAAAATGGAATCGTCCCTGAAAGTTCGTTTTCATTGAGAAAGAAATCATTCAAACTCTGCAGTTTTCCTATTGAACTTGGTATGTTGCCTGTCAATTGATTTACCTCTAAACCCAAAGCAACCTGGTTAACAAGATTTCCAATCTCGGTCGGTATAGTCCCACGGATGTGATTGTTTCCTGAACCTATGATCCTAAGCTTGGTTGAGAAGTTGCTTAATAGTTCAGGTTGTCACTAATAACCAAGCTCTGCAAATTAGTTTTATTGACCAAGGTATACAAGAAATTTAAGTCATCGTCTTCGCCATTTCCAAGCATATTATCATTGATTGACACCTGCTCCAGATTATGCAGCTTTGACAAACTGGGGACTTTTCTAGTGAACTTGTTCCTCGATATGCTCAGTGCAACCAGGTTTGAGGCACTGGAAACTGATGGTGGCACAGGTCCAGTAAGATGGTTGGTGTGAAATCTAAGGATTTGAAGGTTTGGCAGAGTCAAGCCTAAGTCCTGTGGAAGGATACCATGAAGATGATTAGCTGGTAGAGACATGATAGTAAGAGAATATAGATTGTATATAGAAGGAGGAACTGTACCAGTAAGATTATTGTCACCAAATGCAAACTCTTGTAGTTTCTTCAGGTTTTCAACAGTATCAGGAACACTTCCTACCAGATTGTTTCTTGATCCATAAATCATCCTGAGTGACGAAAGATCTCCAAAAGAAGACGGTATCTGACCAACCAAGTTGTTTCTGCTGAGAACAAGTATCTGCAGTTTCGACAATGATCCAAGTTCCGTTGGAAGTTCATCAAGAAAGTTGTAGCTCACATTAAAGCTCAGCAGATTAACAGCGAGAAATGTCAACGGGATTTCACCAGTCAACATGTTATAGCTGAAATCCAACTTTCGCAGCCTAAACGGATGGTCTAGTTCTGGTCGGATGGTATGGCCTAAGCTGTTGTTCCTCAGGTTTATAATCCTAAGGAAGCTCAAGTTCCCAACGTAGGGTGATAGTATGCCGACCAGTTGACCGTCGTGTAGGTCGAGTTCTACGATTCTCTGATGTCTAGCTCCGCATATAACACCTGACTACTTGCAGAAATGGGAGGATTCATTCCAGGAACTTAGTTTTCCGAGAGGGTCGTTTATAATTTGAGCCTTGAAAGCTAGTAATGTCTCCCTATCTGTTTCATTTCCAGCAAGTAAAAGAAAGTAAGAGTTAACAGGAAAAGTAAACCCAATTTGCTGGAGCTAATTGGTTTGAAATCCACACTAAATATGAACATAGGAACAGTTCTTATAACATACGATCTGCATGTACAACAAATATTTTGTCTTCAAATACCAGACAAAACACAGAAGAAGTTATAGAAAGAACAACTTCCATAACTTGTTAACCTTATCCTGACAAGGTCACCAATCGATGATGCTAGATTTGGCAGCTGTTTTCCATGTCAGACTTGCATGGTAGATAAAGAAAGGTGAAGAAAACTAGAATCTTATGAACAAAGACTTGACTTGGAGACTTCAAGAAGATACTTGGTATTGTATAAACGTCATGCACCTTATCCAATTTGAGTTGCGACTGAAACATATCTCTTGAGAATATCAGTATCTGAAGAATAATCTCTCTTTGAATGATTCTTGCGATGTCTGAATTTTAGAAAATGATTTGTCAATGTTATCTGTGTTTCGACTGCAACTTCTCGTTATTATACTAAATATATCACTTGTTTTCTTTCAAGAATCATGTGTTAAGCCGATGAGATTTGGTGGTCAAGAACTCCCATCGATTTCCAAGTAAAAAGAGACAGATGAGTTCTGTTTAGTAAATATTTGTTAGATAAAGATCACATCCAAATAATTAAAGTAAAAAAGAGAGATAAGTATGGTTTAAATGATCTGGGAACGACCTTAGAGCTGATATTTTATTGCAATGAATCATCATCCAAATACAGGTATGGTACAAACAACAGATTGTATATGACTGAGGTCCTAACAATTGTGAAAATCATCTAAACAGCAATGTCAAAAGAAAGCAGAGAACCAAAACAAAAAACAAAAAACAAAAAAGGCAGCAAGAGCCTGTAGCCTGTCCCTCCCTTGCAAGTTATCTACATCAACACTCCTCCCAACCACTCCTCTAGCTTGGCTTCTTTATCTGCCTTAAAGTCATCATAGTTTTCTGATACAGATAATTCACAAGATTGTGGCAACTTTTCATCAACTTGCTCATCCTCTAAACCCTCTTCCTTGTCATCAGCAGTTTGATTCGACACGGGCAGTTCATCAGCTACTTCGTCTGCATCGGTATCTGGCAAAGAAGAACTGATGGTGGCAGATTCATCTACTTTTGATGGATTAGAGTGCAAACTATGCCCGTCATACTGGCTTGGTGTTGATTCTCTTGCATCAAGTTGTGGCCACTTGAAATTGCTGGCCCTTTCTTTTGCAGTCTTAAATACAGTTGAAAAGTAGTTGCTCATCCTTTTGCTATCTGGCTGCGAATAATCACCATTATAACCCCAAGTGCCTGGTTCCCAAGACATAGTTCTTCCTTTTTGAAAGCTTGAACTTGAAGCCTGGATTAATCCTCTTCTGGGTTGTTTCGTCGACATGATTTCAAGAGATCTTCTAACGTCTTTGATCATGTCATCAGCAATGGTGAAGCCACATTCTTTCATTGACCTCACCATGATGATAGAGTCCTCCAAGTCTTCTGTGTGCAGATTTGTTTCTTGTGACTTCTCCACAACCTTATTCTTGAGACCAACAACATTCGGTATTGCACTGTGAGCGTGCTGCTGCACATAGAAAAGCCCTACTGAGGGCTCGTTTGCCACGTACTTAATCATCTCTCCCAAGCTTTCAGTTATCTCCACAAAGCCATCAACAGTGGAGATATCATGCATCTTGTCATCACTGAAATTAATCAAAATTGCAAATAAAGTGCACTTCAAGAAGAAGCGAAAAGATGGAACCAACCAAAGAAGATAAAGCGACCTAAAAGCGATGGTTATTTTCATACTAATTGATGAAAACTAATAACGAATTTGAACCGTATCTAATCCCAAATGCTTGAAAACTTGATAGTGATACCTAATTCAGAAGTGACAATTTTGATTAAAAAAAACAAATTTATCATCAAATTCTGTTAGCTGTACTGAAAAATAGAAGATGATTCATGCCAAATCAGAAACATAAATTGCATCCATTAACCGCTTCAAGAAACCTAATTAGTTAAACTTCAAGAAACCTAATTAGTTAACTAAGATTACCCCAGCTTCACGCTTAATAATCATATTAAAGGAACTTGTGAGAATTGCTTTTATATATAGCAAGAGTATAAGAACACAATTTCTCACAGACTCAATAAATCCCAGAACAACCCAGTTGATTCTGTAAGAAATCGAACCATGTTCGATAACGTAACATCATCATCGGAAAAAGAAAGTGCAATTTAAACAACAAATGAGAAGAACAAGAAGAACAACGGTTCTATCATCACAGCCGATCAATGCCTTTAGAATCGAACAAAAACTCACGGAATCAAAAAGGTGAAGGTAAAAGAAATAACTTACATGAAACCCTAGAAGTAGGCAGAGGATAGAGGGGAATTGGTGAGAATCATCTCTGTCACTCGATGGATTTCCTTTCCTAAAGTGTTAAATTCGATCCTGAAAGGACCTAATCACAAGAATCATGAATTTATCTGCGGAACTAAGTTACAAATCTACAGAATGTATAGTATGGGCTTATTTGGGCTGAATGCCCAGTTTTGACAATGGGGACGGAAGAAAGCTTCTACTAGATAGCAGTAGAGTCCGGGCTGGACGGATTAGTTTTACTTAATTTAAAATTAATAAATTAAATTTGATTTAAATAAATTTAATATTAAAATCAAATTTAATTGAATTTGATTTAAAAATTTAAATTAAATTGATAAAATAAAAAATTAACATTAAAAAGATTAAACCGACATTAAACCATATAAAAATGATTAATGAGTGAATAAAATTAAAATTTTTAAATATAATTAAAGGAATTTGTATTTATTAGTCAAAAAAATTGAAACTTAATTAAAAATAAATTTGATAAATAAAAATTTATTTATTTATTTATTTTGATTTATAAAAATTGATTAATTTACCAAACTAATCGATTAATTAATTAATTATTAAAATAAATCAAATTAAAAATAAAAATAACAAAAATCAATCAGTTTTAGTCTTTATGATTAAATTGGTCGAATTAATTCAGTTTTTAATTATTACACTTCATTTTGATCTTAAATTTTAAAATTAAAATTAAAATGGGGTAACATAAGGTTTGGATAAATTTTCATTTTATATTTGATCAATTTAAATCTCCTAAAATAAGATTGGATAAATTATTAAAGGAAATTGTATTTACCAATCGAAAAAAAATCAAAGTTAATTAAAAAATAAAATTAATAAATAAAAATTTATTTATTTATTTATTTTGATTTATAAATTTTGATTAATTTACGAAACTAACTGATTAATTAATAAATAATAATTATAATCATTAAAATAAATCAAATAAAAAATTAGAAAATAAGTTAAATTGATCAAATTAATTTTTAATTATTACACTTCATTAATTCATTTTGATCTTAAATTTTAAAATTTTAAAATTAAAATTAAAACGAGGTAACACATTAAGGGTTTAGATAAATGTTTATTTTATAGAATAAAATAATATTATTTTGATCAATTTAAATTTCTAAAACAAGATTGGATAAATCATTTTTTAATCTTAAAATTAAAACTTTAATCCGTTAGCACCAAATTAATTTTTAATTTAATTTATATTAATTACGAAAATAAGCCTGTAAAGGGAAAAAAAATTAAAAGGAACTGTGTTATCTTCATTGAGGCTCCTTGTACATATCATTGGAACTTACAGTAGAGAAATTCAAAGTAACTTAAGAAAACAAAGTAACTTGCACATGCATGTTATGACGTAACAAATTTATGTTACAGATTTCAGACTTTGACCAATTCACTTTTAGAAAGAACATGAAAAAGAAAGACATATATGTATGAAAAAAACGAAGAACTAGCATATAGGAAGAGGAGTGCCATTCCAGTCCTTTAAGCACTCCATCATTGGATCTATAAGCTTCCCAGCACAAATGGCAGAGAACAGTTTATCGAACTCCTCACCAGGTGATAACACCTTCTCGCCGGTTAAGAAACTAGTGCCAAGCTCTTCTCTCACGAACCTGTATAATGGGTATGATCTACATTCCGCAATCCTGTTTGGAATGGTTGGGTTTCCATTTTCCAGGGCAGTTCTAGCACTCTCGACTTCTTTGGGCAAATGGGCCTTGAGTTCTTCCTCAAAAGCTCCGATCTTTAGGAAAATGGAAGTGCTTGGATTGGTTTCTTTGTCACTGTTCATGAATGCATGGTCAACCAGAACTTGTCTCAGTTTTTGCATCAGAGGGTAATTTGCACTGCAAGGATCATCGGCGTATGCAAAGACATATTCTCTGTCAACAACTTTAAGGAGGTCTTTCTCGCAGAATCTTGATGGGTGAAGCTCGCCATTGGAGGCTATTGTTAGTACTCTCTTAGCAACTTGACTCACAGTGTTCTTGACTGCGTTCTTCAGGTTCTCCTCCAAGTGCCTTAGGTCGATTGCCTGACAAAGAGCGACCAAGAAAGTGGAAGACATGAGTTTCAATATGTCCACAGCTTCATCTGTTTTTCTCGCAGAAATTAACCCTAAAGAGTTAACATCTTGGTTATGTTGCTCTGCGCTTTGGACATGAGTTGTGACAGGATTGGCAAGGTATTGGAGCTCAGAGCAGTAAGATGCCATGGCGATTTCAGCTCCTTTGAACCCATAATCCAAGCTCGGATTGCGACCGCCGGTAAGATTTGAGGGTAAACCATTGTTGTAGAAGTCATTAACGAGTTCTGAGAATTGTGCAAACATTAGTTTGCCAATGGAGGCAATAGCTAAACGAGTGTTGTCCATGGAAACACCAATTGGGGTTCCCTGGAAATTCCCACCGTGCAGGGCCTTATTCCTTGCAACATCAATCAATGGGTTGTCGTTCACAGAGTTGATTTCTCGTTCAATCATTTTGGTCGATGCTCTGATCACTTCGATCTGTGGACCAAGCCACTGAGGAGATGTTCTAAGAGCATACCTGTCCTGTTTTGGCTTCTGCAATGGATCGATCTCGTGTAGCTTCTGAGCAGCTTTAACGTAAGAGCTACCATCAAGAATATGTTCCATTATAGCTGCAGATTCGATTTGTCCAGGATGATGCTTCAGTTTATGTGTCAAATGGTCTGTGAATTCAGGTTTTCCTTGCATAACTTCTGCAAAAATTGCTGATAAAACTTCTGACAGAATTGCCAGAACATTAGCTTCAAAAAGCACCATTGCAGCCAATCCAGAACCAACTGCTGTACCATTGACAAGTGCCAGCCCTTCCTTGGGCTGTAAATCAAAGAACCCTCCATTGATCCCTGCCAGACTGAAAGCTTCAGATGGGTTCAGGACTTTTCCGTCAGGACCTGCAGCCTTGGAATTGGGACGACCTATCAAGAGACCAGCAATATAGGACAAGGGGACCAAGTCACCAGAAGCAGATATTGTGCCTCTGAGAGGCAAACATGGAGTTATGTTGTGGTTAAGCAGCTTGGCTATGGCTTCCAGGATCTCAAATCTAATGCCTGAATATCCTTGTAACAGTGTGTTTATCCTGACCAGCATAGCTGCTCTGGTAGCTGAGTGAGGCAACGTATGGCAGGACTCTGTCCCACTTCCAAAGATTCCAGCATTCAAAAACCTGACGATAAGTTAACATTCCCATCAACATCATCAGCAATTGAGAACGGGACCAATTAAACGACCGATAATGACGTTTATTAGCTATCACATGTCAGATAAAGACATTTTTAAATAATATCGATCACATACCAAGTTTTAAAAAAAAATTAATTATCGATATTTATTAATTTTTTTTCTTGAGAAAGTCATCAAATTCTAAGTTAAAAGGATGCAGAATGATGATGTTAGAAGTGGGTTTTGACCAAGGTAAGATTCGGTTCAGACTTGACGAAACTTCTCCAACCAAAAGTCAATACAGGTTCTCAAGTCAGCTTTTAACTTCTTTTTTTAAGATTTTGAGTTAAGTTCGAGTTCAGACTATTCAATTCAGCCTAGTTCGAAAATTTAAATTTTTCGATAAAACAAAATCATTTTAAATAAAATGATATTGTTAAATTTTTGAAAAATTAAAATATATTTAATCAAATTTGATATGATATGATATCGATAAGGCTTTGAATCGATTAAGTTCAGTTAAATTCTGGCTTAAGATTAAAGCTTCGAGTTTTAGGCTAAACCTAAACCTGAACACAAATTTTTGGACCAAACCTATTCCCAAGCTTAATTCCATCCCCATAATTGACCAAATCAACTTGAAATTTACTTTTCTTTAATTTGTGTAGGTGACAGTCACACAAGTACAAAATAAAGGTCTCAACTATTTTTGTTTGTTTGTTTCCTTGTGGATTACTTTTTATCCTAAGGTTAAGATTTTGAAGATAAAGTGAAAATTATAATTAAAAATTTAAACATTTTATTATTATTATTACTATTATTATTATTATTATTATAATTATTATATGAGCAGTTGGCAATATTTGTTTTCTGTTTGAAAATAAATGAATATAATAGTAATATCAGGTATCTAAATTATAACATAGCAGTGGGAATAAATGTCTTTTTTGTTTGAAAATAAATGAATATAATAGTAATATCAGGTATTTAAATTATAACATTTCTTAACAATTTATCATATAAAGATAAGGTTGTGTACTATTGGATTTTCTAAGATCAGCAAGACTATTAAGTATTGATGTTGATGCTGATGAGATAAGAAACTTTTTTCCCCTAAAAATCGCATTCTTAATTTAATAATATTCACTTTATAATTATATATGTAAAGAAAAGTCTTATTATGTCAGATATTCAAGAATTATTAACTTATAAAAAGTATTTTTAAAAATAAGATGTTATATTTGTCAATTATTAATTCCATTTTTAAAATAAAATTATTTGAACAAAAACGTTTTATAAATTTTAAATTCATTTCAAATAAGATAAGATAATTAATTACTCTTTTTATATATCATAATAATTGAAAAATAAAATTATATATAGCTATTCTTTACCTAATTGAAAATATTCAAATTCATGCATATTGCAATGCCATGGAAGTAGCAATTATTTAGCATCACAGAAGGTAAGCTGCCTCAATTTATTTACGTCTAGAGGTAACTAACTCTCTTAAACTAATTAATTTACCTTAATTAAACCAAATTAAAACAAGGCATAGGTTGTTAAAAGCTATGTCATGAAACGTTGTGCAACTTCGGTAAGATAGGCTAAGATTATGTTAATGACTAATTAAGAAAAGTAATTAGTGAAGATAATCAAACTTGCTTTTTCTTTTTTTCTTTTAACTTCACCTTATAAGCTCACGTTGAAGGGCTCCACCTTGCTTGGTTCTTCGGTGCGACGTTGCTCCAAACCCGGTGGTGACTCCATAACTGTCAGTGCCCTTGTTCATGCTGTCCATGACCCAGTCACTGCTGGCCTTCACGCCGGCACGAGCCTCCTCCGCGAGCTCCACCGAGACGGCTCCAGCGTCACGTCTGGCAATAGCGGTAACTTGAGCTATGGTCAGCGTCTCACCTCCAAGCCTCACCAATGACTTCCTGTACTCTTCCACCATGCGCTTCACTTCCTCTAGGTGGCTTCCTTTCAGTGACTCCGCCGCCATACCCCAGTTCAAAGGATCACTGGTGCAAAAACTGCTTATTTCACCATTGCCATTATCACTAGGAAACTCCATTTTCGCTTCAGCTTTAAGAACGAAGAAAATGGAGAAAAGGGTAGCTGTTGGATTGATCGGAGAAGTTCTATGCAACACCTTTAATGGAGTCTTAATGCGAAGGAAATTTTAGGTAACCCAAAATTCCTGAGTCCGGTCACCAGTATTGGGTGCCTTAAATAGAGGCATAGGTGGGTGAGGCTTATTGAGTGTTGGGTGGGTTAGGCCGACGGGTTAGTTGGAAAAGTCACGTGGCCGTTCGATTTTCATGGGGATGGACGGTTAAGATGGTTACAAGTGGCAAGATTGGTGGGATGACATTGCTCTTAAGTGGGGTCCAAATTGGGACGGTTTATTACTTGTCGATGAGATTGTGAAGGGTCGGAGAGGATTAGCTTTTGTAGAGGAGGTTTGGTGAGAACATGCACATAAGCATTGCATCATCATTCCACACATTTTTTTAAAATTTTAATTTCTCAACCAAAAATTTAATAATAAAATATTAGTCAAATGTCCTATTAAAATATTAAGGTAAAAAATCTTTAATTAATGTTAAAAATCATTTTAAGAGTATATAATGAAATTAAATTACCTAATTATGACATCACATAAACGAGACTATATATTAAAAACTGCCTAGAATTTAGGATTTAAGATGCTAAATTGTATCATTTGTTTAAATTTTTAGGATCCTCTACGGGTGATCGAGTTGGTGGAGTAGAGGAGCAAAAGATTAAAAGATCCTGTGTTCGAATTACCCTACTTACGTTCTCTAGATTATACCTGTCATACAGGGCTTGTTTAGTGAAGAGTACTCTGTTGGCGTGATTTGCAAGTTATTGCATCAATCTGAAAGTTTATTCAGTACGCATCTAAAAGATAATGACTGCGGATTCCTCCGTTTTCAAAAAAAAGTTTAATTATGTTAAATTTTTTTACTTGTGAGCTATTTAAAATAAGTAAATAATGAATAATTAAGTATAATTAGTATATTATTACATTTTTAAAGATTTTTTAGTCCTGATTTAAAAATAATAAATACAAAATTTTATTATTAAAAAAGTACTATCAAAAAAAGAATACTTAAGTATTCTTCCACTTTTTTTATTTATAATTTCTTAAGTTTAAGAAAAAAGCTTAGTGATGAAATAAGTAAATAATAAATATAATGATAGTCCAATAATATAATATGTGAAATATATGATCTTATGTCATGATTTGACATGCTAATGAACTTTCATCTCTTTGGCCATTTAATTAATGATATCATAAGTTCAATTATATCTACTAATTTGCTTTTCTAATTATTAATTATATATACCAATTACAATACACAAAATATACTTTATTTTTAAATGGTAGCAACCCTATCACTTTCACATTTAAATAAAAATTGAGATGTGTGCACCTGAAAGTAGAAGCTGCCTGTTCTACTATTATACTTATCAGAATATTGGAATTAAGGTGTACCTAACTCAACAAACGTCTGATAAGAAACATAAAACTGCTTGTAAATTCCAATGACGGTCCGGCGTAAATGTGAGCTCGGGAAAGATTCAATAGTACGTAATATTATCCATATTAAATAAAGAGGTTATTTTCGAATCAACAATTAAAAGAGCGGAGACTAAGAATTGACGTAAAATTATGCATTTTAGTGCAAACTTGCAATTACAATTTTTTATTAATAGAGAAAAGTAATTTGAAAATTTTTAATAAAGTATTTTAATAAAGAATAAGTAATATATTATTTTCATAAATGGGCATTTCGATTATGAAGTTTTTATTATGATTTATTAAATTTTATTTACATATTTATGCAGACCTCATATAAATACATAGATAAAATTTAATAACATAGAGTTATAACAAAGGAACTGCAGAGAATTTGACATACATAAATTATGGATTTAACTAGAATTTTAAGGCAGACTCGTTCCCTACCCATAAATGCAACCACCTTCGTTTCATTTGATCCATTTTCTTTCTGATTAGACAAAGTCATTTCCTTGTGTCCCGTTTTCTTGTCAATTCTTTTTCAATGAGCAAATTAGTATTTCTCGAATGAAACAAAAAGAGTAATAATACAAAATTCAACCAACATGTTCAATCATAAAAACTTTGAATTGTATAAAATTTTAAATCATTTTTTAACTTTTTAATTTAATTTATTTTAATAACTCTTGTTGTTAAAAATTAATCAATTTATTAAATAATAAAAAATTTATAAATTAATACGTTTATATAAATTAAAATTAATTAATTTTTATTTAATATTTTTAAATTAAACTTCAAAATTTATAGTAAGTATGAATAATTTCTTTTAATCATATTTTAAAATTTTTAATTTTCTTAATCTTTAGCCAAATTTAAATGGACAACAGATCTCCTTTTTTTCTGGTTATCATATTTTTATCATATTTTATTAAATCTTATTCACATATTTATATAGACTTTGCATAAACATATGGAGGAGATTTAATAGAACATGCAATGAATAGATGTTTTGATATACATAAATTGTGGATTTAGCTAGAATTTTAAGGCAGACTCAGTCCTACCCATAAATGTAACCACATTCATTTCATTTGATCCATTTTCTTCGTGATTAGACAAAGTCATTTCCTTGTGTCACGTTTTCTTGTCAATTCTTTTTCAATAAGCAAATTAGTATTTGTTGAATGAAGCAAAAAAAGTAATAATAAAAAAACTCAACTGGTTCGATCGGTTCAACCATAAAAATTTTAAATTGTATAATTTTTCAATTCGATTTTTAATTTTTTGGTCTAATTTATTTTTAATAACTCTTGTTGTTAAAATTTAATCAATTTATTAAATAATCGAAAAAATTTTGTAAATTAATAAGTTTATATAAATTAAAATTAATTAATTAACTTTTATTTAATATTTTTAAATTTAAATTCAAATTCTCTAATAAGTACGGACAATCTCTTTCTATCATATTTTAAATTATTTATATTTCTTAATCTTTAATCAATTTAACGACGATCTAATACTTGTTAAATCTTTTAAATCTTTAATATATCATTTTATCGGTTTAATTTTCTATCCATTTTTTTTAAAACATTATAAAAAAGGATCATTGTAAAAAAAGATTGTATGATAATGACATCATAAATTTAACTGTATAATAATGACATCATAAATTAATAAGTTCATATAAATTAAAAATAATTATTTAATATTTTTAAATTAAACTTCAAATTCTCTAATAGGTATAAACAATCTCTTTCGATCATATTTCAAAATTTTAAATTTTATTAATCTTTAGCCAATTTAATAACGATTTAATACTTGTTAAACCTTTTTAATTTTAAACCTCTTATTTTATCAGTTTAATTTTTTATATAAATTTTAAAATGTTGTAAAAAAGGATCGTTATCGGAAAAAACAAGATTGTATAAGAAAACCCAAAGCAAAGCTTCGTTAATTATCTTGTAAGTTATATATATATATATATATATATATATATTTAAATCAATAATTATTTTATGTCTTGCGAGTTTTTAACATAATTGGACCAAGTCACTCTATATCAAGGTTATTCTTTTTCATCTAAAAATAATTTGATGAAAACATGTTTTGATTCTATACTTAGGTTTGGCAATTTTGGCTCGGCCTGGCCTGATTTTAGCCTGAGTTGACCGTCCGATCAAAACAACGAAAACAATGTCATTTTGTAAATTTTATAAAAAAAGTAAGAATGAACCGGGCCAGTTGGCTCTGACACGTCGATCGGCCTATTGACATCTCTATCTATACTTGGTAGAATCATAAATTTGATAATATTTTTATAATATAAATAACACTAGTAATAGTAGAAAGTTTGTAACTCATCACATTTAAAAAATATTAATAATTTGTATTCAAAGAAGAAATATAACACATTCAATGTATATAATAAATAACTATCAAATACTTTTTATGATCATATGAAATATTTACTTATTTATTTATTTTATTTTGGTCCATTTTTATTATTTTGTTTTGTTCATAACTTATTTATTTATTTTATTTTGGTCCAAAAGGTTTTTTTCTTTTTCCATCTGAAAATAAATTCAAAACATTATTTGATTAGATAAGAAGTTTAATTATAAACTTTTAGGATCATAAATTTTGTAATATTTTGCAAAATAACACTAATTGATGGTACGTTTATAGCTCGTCATGTAACACAACCACGACATATTTCAATTCACAAGGTTCTTCATTTTGCGAAGATTAGGGGAGGATTATTAGTGTGTATAACCTTTCTTTTAAATTTTTATGAAAAAGTTATTTCCATGACTCGAAAATATAACATTTTGATTACAAAAGAGTTACTTCAAAATATAATTATTGCCTATTTGGATGGACTTATACCAATAGAGCTTTTGTCAATAGAGCTTTTCTGTAAGAGCTTTTTTAATAAGTTAGTTGATTGTTTGACTGTCAATTAAAAGAAGAGTTTATTTTGAAAGAACTTTATACAGTAGACTATTTAGCAGCATAAAAATAAAAATATTTTTAATTTTAACTATATTTTATTTTGTTTTAAAAATTATTTATGCATATAAATATTTTCTAAAGTATATTAAACAATATGCAAAGTACGATATATTAATTATTATATAATTTTAAACCATATGAAACGTAAATGAAAATATACCTAATCAAATCTTTTATATGGATTATAACATAAGCAAATATAATATAAAAAATAAATATTAAAACATATATAAATTAAATAATATTATATAACTCTCAAGAAAAATGTGAAGGTCGGTTTATAGATATTGTGAGAATTATGTGTAAAACATAAAAATAAAATAGATTAAAAAATAGGCTCATTAATTAATCTGAAACATGAACTTTTAAAAAAAATTTTTAAGAAACTTCAAATTTAAGCTTCTTAAAAGATTGTATTCTGACTGTCCAAAAAGTCATACCTATTAAAAAAAACCTTTTTAAGAAACACCATGTTTTTAAAAAAAAACTTTTACAGTATAAAAAAATACTTATTCATCGTCCAAAAACTCAATTAAACAGCATTTAGGATATTTCTTTTGTCTTAATTAATAATAATAAGTGGAAGACACGCACTTGTTGGTGACTTGCTTTCAATTCACCAATTCCCTTCTTTTTCTTGTTGTGATCACATTAGTGGAAGATCTACCAACCCCATTGGGCTGATGAGCATCTGTAGTTGGTGGGATATTGATGAGCTATTCATTTTCATCCCCACCTTCTCTGAGCTTTCCCCGTCATTTTCTTGGAGTTTCACTTTTCAAAATTAACTACTAATGCCCAAAAAAGGTAAAAGAATCCGATTTCTACTCGTATAGAATCTATTTGTCGTGTGTACAAATAGTCTACATGTTGTGCCAAACTAGAATTGAATTTTAGGTCCCTTTATTAATTAATTAATGCACTTTGCCTTTCGTTGCTTCACATATGTATAAACAAAATTCAACACGTAAAAGGGAAAGTGAGAGTTAAGAAAAAGATTTAGTTTTAATTAGCGGATAATTAATTGACTTTGAATCTGTTTCTTGTGAGAATTAGATTTACTTTACAGAGGAATTGAAAATAATTAAAATAAAAACCTAACTAAACTGAAATTAATTTATCACCATAAAAAATAAAAAAATTTAAAAATCGTACCCAATAAACAAGAGGCTTAAAGTTTAAAACGTTCAAATAATATTAGATTATCATAAAATCGAATAAAAATTAAATTAAAATACAATATTAAATTATGATTAAAAGAAATTGTCTATATTCAACAAAAATTTTGAAATTTAATTGAAATAAAAGACTGTTAAATAAAAATTAATCGATTTATTTTTATTTATAAAAAATAATTACTTTAAAAAACTGATCAATTAATTAATAAATTGATTAGTTTTTAATAATAAGATTTATTAAAGTAAATCAAACAGAAAAATTAAAAAGTAAATCAAAAAATCAGGTAATTCAAAGTTTTCGTAATTGACCGTTTCAACATGTTAAATTTTCTATTCATTGGATTAAAAATTATATATCAGTAAATTCAAAATTATAAAATAATTATATTATCTACTTCTATAAATTATGCAATTTAAATAAATTATTTGATATCTTGTACAAAATTTTGTTTTGTGAGGTAGTAACATTTCTGACCATGTCAGGCTCCATTTTTATATCTCTCCGTACACATCAATCTAGCTGTTGCTCTTTTCACAGGCTTCACAGGCATACGACAGTCAAACGAGGAAACCGATGCTGTCAAGCTAGCACATTCTAATTATAGTTTAACATTGCTAGTCATTAAATAACCCTTTTAAGTTCTGACAAAAAAAGAGGGTGTCGTGCTTGAGACACATACATAAGATTTTGTGTTAGCTGAAATCGAGGAACAACCAAACATCTATGGATGTCGTGATCTTATCGAACGTGGGGGGTTGGTGTTGTTGGCTAAGTCACAGTTCACACTCAACCATGAAAAGTTTCTTATAACTTGGGATTTTAAAACAAGGGTAGGTGAAGAAAACGAGAAAACAGTGAGATTGTTGGAACAAGATTGTCAAAACTTTGGATAACTTTCGTGGTTGTTGATCAGCAACCATCGAGAGATGGAATAATGGACTTGTTCTTTGATACCAAGTCAAAAGTTTCATTCTGGCAAGTTTCTTTAATTTAGTGATTTAATATCATTAATCATCATTGTTCCGCTATTTCTAAATTATATACTCTTTTTTTTTTTTTAAACAGAAGATTCCTCAGTTGTTATTATTTGAATATACACCAGATAAATTTTTGGATTATCATAATAGCCTACAAATCACACCAATCGGGTACTCCGTACTTCACTCTACCAACTCGATCATTCCTTAGGGGGCTCTAAATTATATATGTCAGAAAGAAATATAAGAATAAAATTGTGTTATATATAAAATTATGAATTATTTAAAATTTTTGAATAAAAATATTTTATAATATGTGTTAAAAACTGAACTGGCTCGACCAGTTTAATAGTGAAAACTTTGAACTGATTAACTTTTCGGTTCGATTTTTCAATTTTTCAATTTAATTCAATTTAATAATCTTTCTTGTTAAAAACTGATTAATTTATTAATTAATCGGTTATTTTTTAAACTAATAAGTTTTTATGTACCAAAATAAATAGATTAATTTTTATTTAACAGTCTCATTTTTCAATTAAACTTTAAATTTTTTATGTATAATGTTAGTCTTCTTAAATTATTTTTCAAATTATTTAATTTTATTTAATTTTTAACTAATTTTATGATGGTTTAATATCCGTTGAATTTTTTAAATCTTAAATCTCTTGTTTTATCAATTTAACTTATAATTTGGTTTTAAAAACATTGTTTATAATACATAGTCATTGTTCCACTTCTAAATTATACATGTCAAAAATTCATAAAAAATATTTTCCTAGAAAAAATATGAATTAAAATGTGTTATATATCAATATATGATTTTTTATTTTTTAAAAAAATTGAAATACAAAATTTTTTATTATGCATAAATTCATTTGAATTTAGTCTAACTTTTTCATAAATCTTTTTAATATATTTTTAATTACCTATATTATTAGTCTTTTTTAACAGTTAAAATTATTTCTTTAAAGAAATCTTCAAATGTCACCATTACACTATTTTATTATTGGTAATTAATTTCCACCTTTTAATTCTTTATAAATATTACTCATTTGATTATGTAATGTTACTCATCTTCTTTGTCATGTACCTAATAGTTAAAAAGCTCAACTGTGTACGTGTCTTTAACTCTTTGTATGTTGTATTTTAGTGCAATAGTTGCTATGAACTCTGTTGAGGTTTTGGCTGTAAAGGTGGAGTTTTTATATTTATATTTATTATATACAACAGTGATATGTATTTAAATTTATTTTAATGTAATATATATGTATCTGGTGAAGCTCACCAACTCTTTAAAAAGTTGGTGAAAAAGAAAGAGAATAAAGCAAGCTGTGAGTGAACTAACCAAGACCATGATGCGTTTAAAGAGTCATCGCATACGGTAGCAATGGCATAATTAATTTGAATTTTAAAGAGTCAAAGTGTATGTTTGCTGTGTCCTAATTTGTCACCGACTTAGCTGTTAAGACAATTAATTATAATCAAAATTGCAATTTAATTATTTAATTTAAATAAAATAAATTTGAGAATAAAAATATTTAAAAAGCAAAGAGAATAATAACATTTTTCATGTGATTAAAAATTTTTAACAATTCGAGAGAGAAAAATTTTTAATATTTTTTGTGATTAATTACATAAACAAAAATAACATTTTAACTTGATTTATATGTTTTTTAAGACACCCATAGGCGTGTCACCATTCAAGATAATATATGACAAGTTTTGTCATCTTCCAGTTGAATTAAAGCATCATGCATACTGGACTATCAAATTTCTTAATTTTGATTTATCTGCTGCAGGTGCTAAGAGACTTATGTTGCTGAATGTAACATTAAAGTCTATTTTCAATGTCTTATACTTTGGATTTCCAATGACAAGAATTGATGGACTATAATTGGTAACTTTGAATTTATTGTTACAATTGAGAAATTGATGAATTACAATGTATAGAATAGGAAAAATGTTAAGCGGTAAGACAAATTGATACATGAAAAATTATGATGACTAAGCTTATAATTGAGTGACATTTAGTATAGATAAATGAGTGGCATTTGCTAAAGCTAATTAATTGACAAATGACATTGATCATTGATTGACAAATGGCTTAGTATAAGTGTGACATTTGGCAACTTGTTTATGGGACAAATGGAAGACATGCCTAGTGAAATATGTCAAGGTAATAAGGTGACACCTAGTACTTAATGTGTTAAGCTAATGCATAAATGTTTATGCTGAGCTCGTTTCTCTTCTTTCCTTACTCTCCCTACCAAATTACACTCTCTTCTATAACTCTGGAGTTTTGCTTCAATTGTGTTCAATTACCACTAAAAATCCTTACAAGACAAGAAAGATATATGTTGTTGTCTTTTATTTTGTTATCATCTTGTTTCTAGACCAACCTACTTCCATCTTATACTTTGATGATTTTGCATACATGGAGAGCGGAATTAGCTTGATCTTTGAGCTGAAATTTGAGCTAAACAAGTAAATAAAAGACTGATATTTATGGCATGTTATAATAAAGAATTTATGATGATGAATTTGAGATGAATTATATATGATATTGATGATGAATTGTGCTAGAAATTTCTACATAAACTTGGATACTTTTCTGTTGTGCTCTTAATGTATAAACAGTAAGTTATGGATTGTTTTATGGATGAATTATATTAGGATTTGAGGTATAATAAAGGTGAATTTATGTTTAAAAAAGGTGCTAATATAGTGATATTGAAATGGCAACAGAACTAGGATATGTAATTGATAGTGAATGATAGTTTTTGTTTTAATTTTGATGTGTGAAAGATAATAATTTGTGAGTTGTCTAATGAATGATTTTTTAATTGAGTTTGGACATAAATTTGATAAGGGATTGAAGCATGAATAAGGTAGAAATGAAGGGAAAATGATAGATTTTGGTGAAGGTGTGTTGGATAGAGTATGAAGGAGTAAAAATTGGAATCAAAATGATTGTGGGATTTATAAGACTCCTTCCCATGATCATGGAAAATACTTTGGAAGGAGAAAAGGTTGGTTTTAGGTAATTGTTGGACTATATAAGGTTAAGACACTTTATAATGGCGTAATTATACTTGATTGGGACTTGAAATAAACCTAAAATGTTTTTTGAATAAGTGATTAATTGTTTGATAAGTTTAAGTTCTTTATTGAGGTTATAAATTAAGGAATAAAATGATTGATATCAATGTAAGAATTTGAGAAGTATGAGTTGTTAATGATATAAAGATGTTTATGTGAATGGAAATGTGATTCAAAGGATATAAGTAATAAATTGACTGAATGAAAATTAGGAAATTGTGTGAATACTTAATGCTTGGAAATAATTGATGAATGTATGATTGATGAATTTAGGGTAATCAAACTTATCTAAAGCATAACCTAATTGCAAACGAGTTATATACAAGTTATGACAAATGAATGAGCAAGATTTGTGAATAAGGATACATACCCGAGATAGTCAATTGAGCATTCATTGAAACATGATCTATATACATGTGAATGATCGAGTAATCATATGATTCATAACTTAATGAATTGTGAACTCTGTGTGTGTATTGCAAGAAGATAGATATGCAAGTGCTCGCCAACATCCAGTCATTGTTGGTTCACCAAGGTAATAGTTTATCTGGAGCCTACTGTGAGTTAACCTAGACGATCGTCACTACAATTGAATTGTTTTTGTTTAAATTTCAGTTACTGAATTGCTACTTATATAATTGTGATATTTCGGACATTATTGGTCTAAGGAGTTTGATATTCGGGAATGTATTAGAAGTGCTTATTGATTGTATGTAAATGGGGAAATGTGTACTCAACTAAATATTGAATGCTAGACTTATATTCAATGATTGTGATAGCTGACTGTGTACAATGAAAGAAAGTGATTGATAGCATATTATATGGAATGTTGCAATCCATCACATGAATATGCATAATCAAATAAAGGAGTTATAACTGGAGTAACTAACGTGATAAAAGTTTAAAGCTCAGAATGTGCACAAAGAGTCACATGCTCAATGATTAATGAGTCTGGTATCCACAATGGGTACAGGACAGTATCTAAAATGAGCTTGGTATCCATAATAGATATGAGACAGTTAAATAGGCGCTCGGTTACAACAAAATAAAAATAAAAGTGAGTCTTATATGCATTTGCATCTATGTCTGTACATGTGCTAATAAGATTGATTGGAAACAAATGTTGAATTGTGTTGATATAATGATGTGTAAAGCGCGTGTCCATGTTGAAGATATGAAGAAGTAAGATAATGATTGGATTGTTCTGAAATGACTATATGAAGTCTTTGTATTCATAATATGCTTGTTGACGTATGATGAGTAATGTGATATATATGAGATTTAAAGTGGATGAGGTGTTATACTGATTGAACTGTGTTTTATACATGAGATGTTTATGTTACGTTTGAGTGAGCACATCGATAATAGTTCACTCACTAAGTTCGCAAAACTCATCAAAATTGTAACGTTAATTTCCAGATATTGAAGAGACCTAGCTTTTTTAGCTAGTCTAGTTGAAGTAGCTTCTACATTTGGACATGAGTTAGTGTCGGGATCAGTTGTAACTGGAAATGTCTTAGTTATGTTGTTTCAAGAATTTTATCTCTCAACTATTGTATATTACATGTGAATTTTAGAAGTGAAATGACATTCGAGATTATATACGTTTGTTAATAAAAATGGAACAAAATGATTGTGACTGAATATGATTGTAAATGAAATGATTCAAAATGAAGATCTAAAATGTTTTTGTTTTGAGATGATTAAAATATGAAATGAGTTGTTGTGTGATGCCTTAAAATTTTGAAAATGCGACCGTCTTAACATGCCCTTTTGTAAAGTATGTTCTCGAATATCCTTTGGCATGTCAGGAATATGCTTTATGGGAGTGACATGTTACGAGCTAAGTTAAGAAAGGAAAGTGAGCAATCAATTCGCCTTCACAATTTAGTAGTGTTTAATTCTCATTTTATTTGTTTATTATTATTTTGGCTACAACGAAATCGTTCATAATTTGTTTTCGAGTTAGCAATTTTGATTTTTTTTCTTGCTTTTTTTTATTAGATTTGACTAAGAAAAAAAGTTGAATGAAGAAAAAATCAAAAGGAAGTTCATGGTCGGAGTTAAAGAGTGGGACCTCCCGAATTTAAGGCCACTTGGCTTTCCAATCTAATTCCAATAATGCAATTCTCGAATCAAGAAAGTGAAACCACTTGACGATGCATATTATAACTCGTTAAATCCTAAACAATATAGTCTAATTCAAAATTAATAAATTTAGTTTGAATCGATTAGAAATTATGTTAAATTGAAGTTTTTTTATTTCAAACTTCAAAATGAATTGAATTGAATATTCAATATTTTAAATATCAAATCGAAAGTCATAAAATTAATTAAAGATTGAACAAATTTGAAGAATTTGAAACATAATTAAAAGAGATTATCCTTAATTTAAAATTTAATTGAAAAGATAATCTTTTAAATAAAAGTTTATTGATTTATTTTGATTTATAAAAATCAATTATTTTTTGAAAATTAATCGATCAATTGATAACTTCGTAATTTTTAACAACAAGAATTATTTCAATGAATTAAATCAAAAATTAAAAATCAAATTGACAAGTCGGTCAGTTCAAATTTTTTATTATTCAACCGGTTGAACGAATTTTATTTTTTAATCAAAACTATTTTCAAGCAAAGTTACATGATTTCAGAATTTAAATTAAAAAACAACGCAGCCTGAACCCAGACCAAACACAAAAGCCCATCGCCAAGCCTACAGACGAGCTTTTTCGTCTGATTTGACAATAGGTTGCAGTAACACATTTTAAAATGATATATCATACCGTAAAAGCATAGGAAAAGCCTCATTATTTAGCTTGAAAATATAAATTTTAGTTTGGCAGGGCCCGTTGATACAACAACAATTATTATTTTTAAGTTAAATTAATCCGTTACTTAGGCTGCATTGAATCATAAATTAACTTTAAATTAATAAACAAGATTAATTCGACTTAATTAAATTAAAGAAAATCAAATCCACTTAATTCGGAATTAATTAATACATCAAATTACACCGAAGGAGTCGTATTCCGATGCTCCTTCAGATTGTTTATAGAGAAAAATCACGGAATAGAAGTTTTTTATAAAATTTGTATTAGATTAATAGGGATAGCAAGAGATCAGGGCAAGTTAATTGTTTGTAACTCGAATCTAATATAAAGTCTAGTTAGTTTGAGCTCCGTGACTCTATTTGAGAAACAACAATTAATGTCGTTTTGATCAATTAAATCAAAACAACGCCATTTTATGGAGGAGTTTGGATTGATCAAATTAGTGTTGGTTATTTAGTTCAAGCTCAATATAAAATTAATAGGTTTATTCCAAGTTGATCATTTAATTTTTTTTTTAATTTTTAAGATAGATTTCACGATCGGGTTCAACAACTCAGTCTGATTTAAGACTCGACTACTTTTTAATTAATTTATATTGTTTGGTTATTATAAATTACAAATTAATTAATTATATATATATTAAGTTTAGCCTTATTCGATCAAGCGTTGAACTGCCTAAAATCTAATCAGACTCTAGATCGGACTAAAAGTCTTGACTTAGGCACGTAGGTCCCCACCTAGTGTACTGCCATTCCTAATTCATACCCGATCTTCATTTAACACTAATCAATTCAACTCGAGCATAAAGAATTAGGGTGTAAGATAATGCATTCATGCTTATTTGTGATTATTGTTAATGTTGATTTTTTATAATTGGAAAATCGTAGATAATACAATTTATGTGTGTAATGCATATTTTTTAGAGTATTAACTCGAAATTTTATGTTAAATAAATAATTTGATTTGTTAAAAGTTAACAACCAAAAATCTTTAAATTGAATTTTAATTATAATTCAAAACTCGATTAACTCGATTTTAGTTATTGTTCGGCTTGTCTTAAATCAAAATATCACCTCTAAAGCTATTGATGATATGATACTAACATTTTTAAATATTTTTAAAAATAAAGAATATGTATTTTAAGTAAAAATTAAATAATGCTAAGTATCAACTCTACGTCCATAATTTTAATTTAAAAATAGAGATACCATATGCAAAATTATCTAATTTTTAAAGATTTTTTAATTTAGTGTAAAACTTTCTAAACATTTCAATTTAGTAACTAATCTTTTAAAATTCTTAAAAATTCCCGAACCATCCTTCGTATACTAAACATGTTGATCCGTGGAATAAACCCATGCAGATCTACACTCTACCTTCTCCTCCACCAAAGCCTCATTCTCTTCCATCTATTGGGAAGGACAAAGTTCCTCATACAGAGTCTATAACAACTTTTGCACCAGATCTATTCCTGTGATATATGATTAAACATTCTAGCATCTTGGAGCAATTTTCTATTGCCGTTGAACCATCTAAAGTGACTTTAAAATTTTGACATTAAATTAAAAATTTTCCAAAAGATTAAACACTTTTAAATCTTTCATCTAATGTAGTTCCTCAAGTAGGTAATGGAGCCATTACACTTTACATGTAGTAGTTGCTAAGGCACAATATTCAGCTTCTGAAGAGTTGTGACTGGCTGTAGTTTGTTTCTTAGTTTTCCAAGAGATTAAAGAACAGCCAAGGAACACACAATAACTAGTGATAGACTTCCTGGTGTCGCGACAAGTACCCCAATCCGAATCTAAATAAGCCATGAGCTTAATGTCACTGTTAGAAGAGAAGAAAAGACCTTGTCTTATAGTACCTTTTAAATATCGTAAACCTCTGTGAACAGCAGCCAAGTGAACCGAAGTAGGAGAAGCAATAAATTGGGCCAATTGTTGAACAACGAACATGATCTCTGGTCTAGTGGTATTCAGGTATTGAAGTTTGACAATTAGTTTTCAGTATTGAGTAGCATCCTCCAATATGTCCCCTGTATCCTTCGAGAGCTTTGTTTATGGTAAAATAGGTGTGGATACTGGTTTTGATTCCAAAAACTAAGTGTCGGTAAGTAAGTCGAGTGTGTACTTCTTTTGGCAAATGCGAATACCTTGCTGTGTTCTAGCGACCTCAAGGCCAAGGAAAAACTCAAGCTCTCCAAGATCCTTTATTGTAAATGCATCATGGAGGTGTTGTTTGATATTGTGAATGGCCTCCAAGTCGTCGCTGGCCACTATAACATCATCCACATATACTAAAAGTGTCATGAAACCTGTATTTGAAACCATAATGAAGTAAAGCTGAAGTAAGTTTAGCATTCCATTATCGACTAGCCTGTGTGAGGCCATAAAGAGATTTAACCAATTTACAAACTTTGTTGTGGTGTCCTTCACCCTTAGGAAGTTGCATATACACTTCTTCATCAAGGTCCCCATGAAGAAACGCGTTGTTGATATCAAGTTGAAGTAAGTTCCACCCTTTGATTGTTGCTAAAGCAAGAAAGACTCAGACTGTTGTCATGTTGAACCCCATTTTTGGAGCCCAACTCTTGTGGAATATCATAAAACTTGAGCGTTCGTATTATCTTGTAGGGTTGTTTCAATGAACCCTCCTTAGCCAACATCGGTTCATCTTCATTCTCTGATACTATAAGTGTTAGGCCCCAATTTCGAACTATTCTTATACTGAAGCAGTATTCTGCTTTTCATTAAGTGTTAGGACTTTGCCTTTGTGAGTCACGGGCCCGACGTCCTAAGTGACATGCGAATGCGTATCCCACAAGGGTAGCGTGCTCACACCAGTCAAACATAAAAAAATAAACTCATTTCTTCTATTTCAGAACAGATTTTGGGAAACCTCCAACTGGAATTACAATTTGATTTTTTCATAACATTTGTTTCCCATTGTCTTAAGTTTCTAATGACACCAAAATCATTCAATTTGGCTCAGAATTCTGAAAGTTATACCCCAAACACTTTCGGGTTGTTATTAAACTGAAACTGTACACTATATTCAACTTCCATCCAGAAATTAAAAATCTTAGAGACTGAAATAAAATTCAATTTCTTCAGAGGATTTGTAGCTCCATGTCTCTAGTTTATTTAGAAACAAGAATAATCTCATTTGGAAACTCTATAGATCAAGATATTATCCAAATACCAAAGTATGTTCAGTGAAATATCCAGTTCATGCTCTTCCAACTGATACCCTCACTTTGATTGAATCAATCTTTTTCAAATCAGAACCAAAAGCTATAAATTTTATGGAGAGATAGAGAAATGTGTTAGAAATCTATTGGTTCAAAAATCCGGTTATTTGGAGGTTGGATGACAAATTATAGCCAAAAGAGTTGAATATCTTCAGGTTTTGGAGGGGGGAAGGGACTTGTGGGTCGTGATCGCGACGAGCTACGATCGCGACTTTCGCGCAAGTCTATAGAGTCACGATCGCGACTTTCCCCTTCCTTCTCTTCTTCTTCCGACCTGTATTGGTAAAAAATGGCATAACTTTCACTAAAAATATCAAATTAAGGTCATTCAAAAACCATTTCGAAGAGGACTTCTAGACCTATAATTTCCATGAAGACTCCAAAAACATATTTTGCCTACAAAAGGGTTAAAATTTCAAATCAATGCAGCTATCCCGAATGTTCATCCTATGCAACATCACAAAGTTCTAATGATCATATCTCTCAACTCCAATGTCTAAAAATTTCATACCATATAGCGTGGAAAGTTAGAAAGATGAGCCACAACTTTCGAGAAGACAACTTTATCTAATTCAACCTAGATTAATACAGATTTTTCCTTTAATTTAAAACACAAAAATTTCCCCTATAGAAAACTTGAAATTTGTAGTGTACAAACTTGGAATATCATAAGTATAACCATTCAACCACCAAATTGATTTTATTAAACTCTCAAATCTTCACTTATTTGACTCATCACATTCAACTACATCTCATCGTTCATAATGCCTAATTTTCTTATCCATAACATCTCACTTGTATATAAGTATATATATTAACAATTCAAGTTTAAAAATCATCATCTCAAGTTGATAACTTCTTCAAATCTACCAAATTCCAACTCAACATCATCCATACACAATTCATATTTCATTAACAACAAAATAGGAGTTCACAAAGCTTTAATAGCATTCCAAGCCACATTACATCATCGGTATCAAAATCTAAATTACAAAGGATACTAAACCTAATAATCCTCGAAATGCATCTAAAGTCTTGCTTTTACAAAATCTAACTTAATTTATAAAAAATATTGCAAAACTAGAATGATGCCTCCACTCTTGGTTACTCAATCTCATTTTCTTCACCTGAAGATGGGATGAAAAAGGGGTGAGTTTGAAAGCTCGTGAGTAACAAGTCTATAACGAAAAAATTTGAAAACATTTACTTGTCATAGAAAACTCTGATTGAATCCATAAAGCACATGTTTCTCAAATTCTCATCATGTAATCAAATTCACAAACAACAAAACATGAATGCATCAAACTTGTTCACATATCATAAGCACATAAGTACATCAGAATGGTTTGGGTAGATCTAGGAACATGACGAACTGTGCATTTCCACATAATGGTCCTGTGTAGTTATAAACTTGACGTATTATCGCAATCTTACATAGTGATTTTGGTTAGACGTAAACTTGAGTTAGTCCATGAAGGAGTTCCGTGCCACTAGCGGACAGGTGGGAAAAACTTTTAACTTGGTCAACGCGCACATGACATTCTTGAATTGATTATATCAAACCCACGTAACATGTAATTCATGAATTGAAAATAGTTTGCCCATATGACACATTCTTGTAAACTTATTTTTCATGAACTTGAGATATTTCGAAAACTATTTCCAAAAACATGATTTCATAAACATTATCTTTTCAAAGAGAATCATTTTCAAAGTCTTATCATAAATCATCAACACAATTCATATATCAAACATATAACAATTTCACAATCCATTCAAGAAGCAATAAATGCAACATCTATGATGCAATTGAAATCATTAAACTTCATTGATTTAAAGAAACATTTAGTAGCTTATTTATTCTATTATAAACATGTACCCACCTTGAATTTTCTTGTTTAAATAAATTAGCTTAAGAATGTCTTTGCTCTTGCTCCTCTTGCCTCTCTTGATCCCTTTCTTGATTTCCTTTATAAACGACAAAATTCTCATTCAATAGGAATTTAAATTAAAAATCCATAAAGCACATTCACTAAAATTGACTCTAGATTGCTTAAGCCCATGTATTTCCTAAAATTCATGAACCAAAACCCTTCCATATATCCAAAGTACAAAAATCAAATTTACCTTGAATCTTCACCAATTGAAGAGTTTCTTAGCTCTAATGAAAGCTTTTATCTTCTTCTACATTTTTCTCTTTTTGAACAACCTCAAAATCTCTCTTGAAGGCTAAGAAAAATCGAAACCTAGCTTATTTTCTCTTCTTTTCTCTTTTCTCCACCAAAACTCTCTTCTTTGTCTCCTCTATTTTTGTTCCTCTCTCTTAATCCACGTTTTTCCCTTCTTAAAAATGCAAGACACTCTCGTCTTCTCCCTTTTATGCCCTTAATAAATCTAAATTGTCCATTTTACCCTTCCTTATAAGCTTATGGTCTTATACCCTCAAGTGATCTTCCAAAAATGCCCTCATACATAGATACTCTTACTACTTTAATTCAACTAAACTATATAATGAAATCCCACTAACATTAACATAATAAATAACTCTAAAAATTTAATCTACCAAAACCTCAAAAATTATTTAAATCATGCTTAATTCAACAAGACAAAAATTCAGGGGCCAACAGTTGTCATTTTGGCCATTGGACTAAAAGTGTCCAAAAAATCTAAACCCTCTTGTTATGTGTAACCTTTAACAACTAGGTGAGCCTTGTATCTCTCCACTGATCCATCGACTTTCCTTTTTGTTTTGAAGACCCACTTACACCCGATTACGTTCTTACCAGGTGGCAAATCAACCAGCTCCCAAGTATTATTTTGTTATGGTGCCTCTATTTCTGCATTCATAGCTTGTCTCCAACATTCATTTTTAACTACCTATTCGTAAGTTTTTGGCTCATGATCTTTATCAACTACAGCCGCAAACACATAATGCTTAGGAGTTAGTTTAGAGTAAGATAAAACATTAGAAAGTTGGTGAGGACTTGATATTTGAGTAGCCATGCACTTGTAGTCAGTCAGATACTGTGGCTTGGACTTTGGTCTAGTGCGTCTTCGTAAGCTGGGATTCGGAAGCTGTAGAGATGGAACTTGAGATGGAAGATAAGTCGCAGGGTAAGAAAGAATAGAAGAAGGAATAATAGTAGGCGATGTTGAAATAGAATTTGTCAAGGTGACGTCCATTTCTGGTAACGATGAACTAGCAGGAAGAGGTTAGATATCATCAAATGACAACTGTACTTATGATGAAGGTAGAATGAAAAAGATCATTGGATGACTTATCAGAAATCTGCACAACAGGAGTTATTGTGGAAAAAGGAAATATATGTTCATAAAAGGAAACATCCCAAGAAATAAAAACTCGTTGAGCTTTAAGATCAAAAAGTTTAAAACCCTTAATACCTGGAGAAAAACCAAAGAAAACATATTTGATGCTTTTGGAATCAATTTTGTTTTTAATGTTAGATTGATTTGAAGCAAAACCAAGGCAAGTAAAAACTCTTAAGTTATTAAAATTTGGTGGTTTAGAATATAGTGCTTGAAAAGGTGAGATGTTGTTCAGAACAGAAGTTGGGATTCTGTTGATCAAATAAACAACATGCAACACACACTCACCTAAGTTTGCCTGACATCTTAATGCTCATGCCACAGTCAAATTATGTTGATGTTTTTGTTCGACAATGATGTTTTGTTGAGGAGTTTTAATACAAGATGTTTGATGAATTATACCATGTGAGTCATAGAAAACTAGAACATTAAACTCTTAGCCATTATCACTTCTAACACACTCGACAACACTATTAAACTGAGTAGAAACATATGAAATAAAATTCTACATAATTGTCCTTGCTTCAGATTTTGTTTTCATTAAAAATATCCAAGTGAATCAACTAAAATCATCTACAATAGTGACAAAATACTTATGCCCTTTAAATGTGAGAGCATAGTTATCTCCCCAAATGTCAATATGAATGGCATCAAAAATAGCATTGCTAATAGAAGTGCTGATAGGAGAAGGTACGTTGCTGTTTTGACTTATGACAAATGTCACAAGGTTCAATATAAGAAACATAAGGAACTATCATTTTTAGTCGAGGAAAAGAAAGATAGCCTAGATCCTAGTATGTCAAAGTATAGAAGTAGCTTTATTACATGTAACAGAATTAGAAAAAACAGTAGTTGAAACAGGCAAAATGGTATTGGATTTCAGCTTGTATAATCTTTGAGAATGCTCAACAACCCCATTCATCTTCCATGGTTGGATGCTCTAAATTATACAGTGAGAAGATGATACAATTATGCAGCAAGAAATATCATAAACCAACTTAATTACTGGTGGATAAAAGATTAAAAGTAAAGTGTGGCACATATAAAACATTTAGAAGTTTTAAAGAATCATTCAAATAAACAGTGCAAATATGAGTAACCCGAACCTTGCATTTGTTAGGAAGATTGACATAAACGTCGTGAACCAATTTATAAGAATGGAAGAATGCTAAAGAACAAGCAATATGATCTGTAGCACTATTATTAACAATCCATTCATTGGAATTAAAATGATTCATAGTAGCAATATTTAAAGAAATGTATGGAGTCATCTTACAGTTTGAAGGAAGCAAACCTACAGTCAACTTTGTTGGTATACGATTTTGCAAAGTCACTACATTAACATGATGAGAAGTAGATGGAAGCCCTTATAGTAGCTGTAATATCTAATCATATTGATCTTTAGTGAATTGAAAATTAGAAACCTGATCCTCTGTTGTAGTTTCAGAGTTATGATAATCAACAGATTGATTATTATCATCATCACCATTCATAGCATTAGCATAAACTCGAGTTGAAGACTTCTTGGAATTCTTCATATTGATAGGATATCCATGCTTCTTATAACATCTGTCAATGGTATGACCCTCCTTTCCACAATGCATGCAAATTGGTGGTGTGGAATTAGTAAAGAACTTTCGTTGTGCAGAAGCAGTAGTACCCTTAACTGCCAAAACACTGATGTCAGAAACCAAAGGCTCTCTTGTTGAATAACCAAAGAGAGCGCCTTATTTAAGGAAGGTAAAGGATCCATTAACAGAATTTGAGATTTTACAGTCGAATATGTAGTACCCCCTTACCTCAGGGTACACACTGGGGCGCCTGCAGGTCATTCCTTTATAACTTTCAATAAGGCCACTTGAGCCAATTCAAACCATAGCAGTCCAGAATTTGACTCAAAGCACAGTATCCACAAAACCTACACTTATGGACAGTTCCAAACACAAAGCACATTAATCTTTAGAATAACATCCGAAAGTCAACATCTCATAACTTTCAACCCCGATATCGAAAAATATCATATTTTATAGCGATAGAAAGCTAACAAGAAAAGCTACAACTTCCATAAAGACCAATTTAGCCAAATCTGCCTAAATCAACCTAGAAAAATTTCCAAAGTTTCAGATCACAAAAATCAATTCTGGAATTATTGTTCATACCTACACACATTGCCACTTTCAAATCAAAATTTAGAACTCTTCAAGTCAAAATTAAACAGCACCTCCTTCACAAAAAATCTAACCAAACAAATCAAGTTTAATTCAAGCCAATCCTCATCACAATTGCATAACAATATAAAAAGTTATGGCAATAACATTGAAACATGTACAAATTCAATTTTTCAGCTTTGTCAACCTAACTCAAATTCTATCACTTCCATATCAATTCTACACCAATAAGCATTCAATTTAGTCAATAAACCACCCACAATTTAATCAAGACCTTTACTTGAACAATTAGTAACAAAATGGCAGCAACCTAAAGTCACTCATTCATCCTTTGCTACACAATTCTAAACATAATTTCACTTCCAAAACACCCAAAACATTTCTACTTACCTTCATCCAATCCTACCTCATCAATCCTCAAGCAAACATCAAGCAAACAAGCAAATTACATACCCATATTCTTCACACACAAGTCTCATGCAATTAAGTGTACAAACAT
>JANVCQ010000003.1:37053061-37073178 GCA_025531925.1 Erythroxylum plowmanianum
CATTTACATGTGCAAAAGTCACTATTTACGTGTATGTGTATTCATGAACATGCCAAGACAATTTTAAACACTCATAATCTATTCCAAATGACTATTCTACCCTTCTCATCGGTAATGGGATGTTACAGAATAGTTTTCATTTAAATCCTTAATAATCCTTAATAAAAACCATGACTTGATCATTCTCGTGAAAATCCCTTATATTATTGGAAAGACCGCAAGAACATTGAGGAGTACAAGAACAAAATGAGAGAGGTCACAAAATTTGCAATTCATCCCACAAGATTTTGAGCTTGGTAAAGCACTCACGTACCGATAGAACACCTTGTTGACAAGCGTAAATTTCGAGTTGAAGGTCACACATACGGAAAGAATTGCTTTAAGCAAAACGAGCTTTGAGATCATTGCATATCTCATACGCAGAATTCAACCAAATAATGGGCTGCACAATAAAAAATGATACAGAATGAATAAGCCAAGAAATTACCAGATTATTACATCTTTCCCATGGAACAAACAACGGATCTATGCGAGATGGTTGCAGAATTGATCCATCAACAAAACTGAGTTTATTCTTGGATAGAAGTGACATTTTCATGGCTCTCTGCCATTGACGGTAGTTTGGTCCAGTTAGAACCGAAGAAATGAGAACAAGAGTCGGGTTCTCATTCACATAAAGATAGTACGAACTGGAAGGATTGTCTTCTGGTTTGGACGTAGATCCAAAAGCAGTATTAGCATTCCAGGTGTAGAAATTTGCCATAGTAGCAGGTCTCAGGTAAAGAAAAGAAGAAAAGAATACTGATAAAGAAACGATAACGTTTTTGTTCGAAAACAAAGAAAAACAAGAAAGAATGGAATTCTTAGAAAGATTCCAAAAAGATGCAAAGAAGCGGAAACATATGCTCTAATACCATAATAGAAAACTGAATTACGAAAGGTAAAAAATCTATTTCAGAAGGTCATATAACTAACTATTGCTCTAATACCATAATAGAAAACTGAATTACGAAAGGTAAAAAATCTATTTCAGAAGGTCATATAACTAACTATTTCTAACAAACATAACTGTCAATGTAATATATAATTCTAATAGTAAACTTGTGATAAATAAGTTTTGTCTTCCTCAGGTATTACTTAATAATCATTAACATGCTTTTCCACATTCTCAGAACCAAAAGTGAAAGCACCGATTCCTTAATTCGTAAGCTATTGTGAATGCGAGTATCTTAAAGCATACATTATTGGTAAATGAAGATTGGCTCTCAAACCCGCCGCTTTTAAAGAACATAAAATTTCCAGTTCATTATGGGAGTGCATAACAAAGATGATTGTCAACTCACCTTATCCTTATTTAATTAACACAAACTGCTTCGCATTATGCTATTTTAATTACGACGCAATCTAACAAATCTTAATTATTTATTTTTAAATTAATTACTTATAGTATCCTATTTATTAATATTTCATTAATTTGATATTTTGTTTAATATATATTTAAAAATTAATAATTATAAATTTTAATGACATAAAATTAGAGATAATAATAGATCAAATCCAACCTGATCCTTTTTTTTTTTTGCAATTCGAGCTCAAATTAAAATTTTGAGATTTAAACACATGATCTTATGATTATAAAGGAGTAACTTACGAGTTACTCTGAGGCTCACTATCTCAAATTATAATTGGTCAATTTCTAATAATTGAAAACTTGGTAGGATCAGGGTTTAAATAATATTATTTTTACTAAATCAATTTTAGTTATTTAAGTGCGACTAATTCTTTAAATTTGAATTTAATTTAATTAATTCATTAATTTTAAATTACGTTGGTAGGTTTAGGATATGGCAGGTGTAGGCAAGAGATACCCTAATGCGGAGGCAACGGCTTAAGGCAAGTCATTTTTGATTCCAAAGCTCCAAGGGTGTGATTCTCATCTTCGAAATCATAAAGAATGTTAAAAAGAAGCGTATCTTCCAATGGAGGCATTATCTAAATAACGCCTCCTAATAAACTAATGGCTAAAGGCAGAGTATTAGTTAGCATTTTCCTAGGTAAGACCTTTCCAAGTTGACATGCATGAATCAAGCTTGGTCCTTTATTTTAACTTTTAACCAAATTTTCTTACAAGAATCCAAAAATATATTTTAAATTAAGTAGAATATAAATATTTTTAATCAGTAGAAAATCCATTATTTTATAAAATCTTATAATTTTATCTTTTATTAAAATTTATTATTAAAAAATTCATCCAGTTTGATCGGTTCAACTCTAAAAAGTTTGAACAGTCAAATTTTTTATTTTTTGTTCAATTTATTTTAATAACTCTTGTTGTTAAAAATTGTTCAATTTATTAATTAATCTATTAATTTTTAAAATTAATAAGTTATTATAAATTAAAATAAATAAATAAATTTTATTTAATAAAATTTTAAAATTAAACTTTAATTTTTCTAGTAAGAACAACCTCTTGTAGCTATATTTCAAAATCTTTAATTTTATCCTAACATTTTGATAATTTTGGGACTTTTTAATATTGTTAAACCTTTTAATTCTTAATCAGGTTTAATCCAATTCTTAAAACATTCATTTAAGAGAATTTAGTATCGAACTATCTTAACAAAATCACACATTAATCCAAAATTCATATTTGCTTAAAACATTACTCTGAAACAAAATTTCAACCCCCCTTTCTTTTTGTTCATTTCATCATCATCATAACTCTACCATGAACATAACAAACTTGATATGTTCTTGTTCCTTCGGAGTTCAGAGTGTATGTAAAATATAATGGAAGTTAAAGAAAATAAAGCATAATTATAGATGTCTTCTGTTTTGGCAGTTTTCTTACCTTTCCACAACGTTTTTGGTACGCTGCGTTGTCCAAAGTTGACATCGTTCCCGTATGTGCATGCCATGTTGATGTTGTTAAGAGCTCTTTAAAGGGAAAAGATGGGATTTTGAGTTCTTTGTGTTGTGAAAATTGACCGGATTAGAGCAGATTCGCAGCAAAATAAGACTGAGAAAAATAGTAAAGAACACACAGATTTTACGTAAAAAAACTCCTAAATTAGAGTAAAAGCCACGGGCAAGGATAGGCGTTTACTGCTGAAAAAAAGTGAAGAATTACAAGAAAAAATTAGGCCAAAAAATATACAGAATATTTTTGTATATCTCTTTCTCTCTCTTTTCTCTCTCTCCTCACTCTCTCTTTTTCTCTTCTGCTTGCTTGCTTCTCTTCTCTTCGTTCATCTCCTGCCTATAAATAGGCAGAAGAATGAAGATATGGTTGGCCAAGTAGGCCAACCATCCTTCTTGTTTTATTAGGCATGGCCGACCATGCCAACCAAGTTTGACAATTCTCTCACTTGAAGATTTGAGTGCATGTCAATCAAATCTTCACGCTTTATGTTGCTTACGACTCTGTCAGGCCACACGAAGATCGACACCACATAAACTTGTCGCAATTGATTGCTTTTGTCATAAAATCTACCAGGTTATCCATTGTATGAATTTTCTGTATATCCACCGTTCCTTCTTCTACTTTCTCACAAACGAAGTGATATTGAACTCGGATGTGTTTTGTCTTTGAATGAAATACTGGATTCTTGGCAAGATGTAAAACACTTTGACTGTCACAATACAAAGTAATATTCTCTTGTTTATTCCCAAATTCTTCCAACAACATCTTCAACCACATTGTTTCTTTACTAGCTTATGTAGCTGTTACATATTCTGCTTCTGATGTTGACATAGCCACAACTGACTGTTGTTTTGAAACCCAGCTCACAGCTCCTTTAGCTGGTGTAAACACATATCCTGTAGTGGATTTACTTTTATCAAGATCACCTACATAATCAACATCAACATATCATTTGACAGTAAAATTTGATCCTCCATAACATAATGCAACATCTGAGATTCCTTTGATATATCTGAGAATCCTCTTAACAGTATTCCAATGCTCTCGATCAAGATTCGCCATATATCTACTAACTACTCTCATTGCATGTGCAATGTCTGGTCTTGTACAAATCATAGCGAACATTATGCTCCCCACTACTGATGCATACGGTACTCGAGACATCTCCATCATCTCTTCATCATTGCTAGGATTCATACTTGAGGATAACTTGAAATTAACAAGAAGAGGGGTATAAATTGACTTACAATCTTGCATGTTGAATCGCTGCAAGATCTTCTTCAAATAATTCTTCTGAGAAAGCCAAATTTTCCTATTATTTTTATCTCGGAGAATTTGCATCCTTATAATCTTGTTTGTTGGTCCCAAGTCCTTCATTTCAAATTCCCCAGCCAATTGTGCCTTCAATTCTTTGATACGATCATTATTGGGGCCTGTTACCAATACGTCGTCTACATACAACAGTAAGACTATAAAATCATCTTTCTCAAACCTTTTGAAATATGCACAAGGGTCTGCATTCAGTCTACTGTATCCAAGACTCATGATGAAGAAATCAAATCTCTTATACCAACACCTCGGTGCCTGCTTTAAACCATATAGAGATATGTTCAATCTGCAAACCAAGTTCTCTTTCCCTTTGTTTTCAAAACCTTCTGGTTGAAGCATATAAATTTCTTCTTCAAGATCTTCATGAAGAAATGCAATTTTCACATTTGACTGTTCAAGATGCAAGTCAAATATAACACACATTGCCAGAATTACTCGAACTGTAGTGAGTCAAACTACAGGAGAAAATATTTCGTTAAAATCAATACTTTCTTTCTGAGCATATCCTTTTATCACTAGTCTAGCACGATATCTCTCCATTTGATCATCACCACTTCGTTTGAACTTGTAAACCCATTTATTGTCAATAGGTTTTCTTCCTTGTAGTAGCGATACCAGCTCCCATGTCTTATTCTTATGCAAAGTTTCAATTTCTTCTTGCATTGCTGCTAGCCATTGAGATGCATCTGAATTATTCATTGCTTCTTGAAGAGTTGATAGCTCTCCATCCTCGGTTAAAAGATAGTATGCAATATTGCTCTCTATAATATAATCTGAGTGTCAGCTTGGTGCTTTTCTTATGCGAGTTGGTCTTCGAGTATCTGGAACATCATATTCAACTGGTTCTTGCTTCTCGTACTTTGGTGCAGCTTCAGAAGAATCATTTTGATCAATTTTCTTATCCACTTATACTGTTGTAGTTTCTGGATTCTCTTGTACAATGCCAACATTTTCCTTTTGCTTTTGATCCTTATCTTTTATGAAGGTTACATCCCTACTGATAACAATCTTGTGAGCAGTGGGATCTCAAAGATGATACCCCTTCACACCTTCAACATACCCTAAGAAAATACATCTTCTGGATTTTGAATCCAACTTTGTAGTTTCTTAGGCATTAAACATCACATAGACCGGACTTCCAAATATATGGAGGGTAGAATAATCCACCGATTTATCAGTCCATATCTCCACCGATGTCTTCACCTCAATTGCAGTTGATGGAGCTCGATTCGCCACATAACAGGCAGTATTGACTGCTTATGCCCAGAATTTCTTATCTAAGCTTGCAGTTCTCAACATCGCTCTGGTTCTTTCCATCAGAGTTCTGTTCATCCGCTCTGCTACTCCATTTTATTGAGGAGTGTATGTCGTAGTGAATTGCCTTTTGATGCATTCTTGCTTATAGAATTCATTAAATTCTTTCCCAATATATTCACCTCCATTATCTGAACGCAAATACTTTATCTTCTTACCAGATTCAAGTTTCACCCGCGCTTTGTAAGATTTGAAAGTTGGAAACACATTTGTCTTCCTCTTGATAGGAAATACCCAACGTCTCCTCGAATAATCATCAATGAAGGATGCAAAGAAATTTGCTCCTCCTAGGGACGTAACTGGTGCTTGCCATACATCAGAGTAAATCAAGTCTAGAATTTCTTTGCTTATGAACTTTGATGTGTTGAACTTCAATCGATGTTGCTTACTCACAATACAATGCTCACAGAAGGGTAATGTTACCTTTGTGAGTCCTGGAAGTAGATTCTTCTCTGCAAGTATCTTTATTCCTTGTTCTGACATATGTCCAAGCTTCTCATGCCACGTCATTGCAGTTTTGTGATCTGGATTAGTCAATGCAACGGATGCTTCTCCTTTTTGCAAAGTTACTCCCTTCAGCATGTATAGATTTGCAACAATCTTCTCTGTTTTCAACAATACTAGCGCTCATTTAATCACTTTCATGATCTTGTTTTGAATCTCAAATCTAAAACCGAGATCATCCAGTTGTTCTGTAGACAACAAATTCTTCTTCAGGCCCTTCACATGTCGCACTTTTTCAATAATCTGAGTTGTCCCATGATACAGTTTTAGCTTGATGGTGCTGATAACAACGATCTTTAGAGCTTGATCATTACAGTTGTACATAGATCCCTCAGAGATAGATTCATACTAATGGAACCATTCTCTTCGAGAGGTTATATGAAATGTAGCTGCTGAATTGAGAAGCCATACATCAACAAATCTTCTCTTACCTCCAATAGTCGTTGTTGCTTCACAGACCATTGCGCTTCCATCATATAGAGTATTTGCCACATTTCCTTGAGGAATAGAATCTTTTTTATTCAGATTCCAACAATCCTTCTTCATGTGCCATTTCTTGCCACAATTATGGCACTTGAATTCTTCTTACTCCTGGATTTTGATCTACCATAACTATGACTCCCACTTGAGCCACGTTCCATTGATCTTCCTCTCGTCATCACCAAGGCCTCCGCTTGTTGTGAAGTTGCCAACCTGTCTTCCTTACTTTTGCGCCAACTCTCTTCTTCCAGAATAGTAGCTGCAATATTGTCGAAGACTAAAGTGTCTGTGTTGTTTGTTAAATTGATGATGAATTGATCATATGAATCTGGTAGACTTTGGAGTAGAAGTTTCGCATGTTCACTTATCTCTATTGCATACCCAAATGATGTGAGTTGGAAAAATAGAGTATTTAAAGTATTTAAGTGCTCCGTCATCAAAGTGGATTCTGCCATGTGTAAAGTGTATAGTTTCCTCTTCAAAAAAATTTTGTTATGAAGTGATTTGACTTCGTACAATTTTGTGAGGTGATCTCATATTTTCTTCGCAGTCTTCTTTTCCTCTATGCTGAATAATACTCCATCCGATAAAGCTAGTTGAAGATTAGCTACAACATTCCCATTCATCTCGTTCCATTTTTCATCTGTGACTCCAGCTAGCCGTTCACTAATGGCCGCCAGACAATTATCTTTCTTCAAGATTTCCTTTATCTTCAACTTACACAATGAGAAATTACTCCCAATGAACTTCTTATTTTCAAATTTTGCTGCCATTGCTTCTATCACGAACAAAATTTAACTCCCATTATTTCACATAAATAGTATCATATGTATGAATAGTATCGTATACATAAATAATAACATACATGTGAATAGTACTGTATATTTGAATTATAGTAACTATAGTTTAAAGCAAAATTAAATGAATAAACAGTTGTCACTTTGAAGTTACTATTTATTAACTTTCATTATGCTCACCGGAGCTCCGAACGAATTACGTCAAAAAATTTGTCGTAATTTTCTAACCTCGCTCTGATACTACTTGTTGTGAAAATTGGCCGGATCAGACCAAGTTCGCGACTAAATAGGACTGAGGAGAATAGTAAAGAACACACAGATTTTATGTGAAAACCCCCTAAATTAGGGTAAAAACTACAGGCAAGAATAAAAGACGTTTACTACTGAAAAAAATTGGAGAATTACAAGAAAAAACTAGACTAAAAAATATACAAAATATTTTTGTATCTCTCTTTTCTCTCTCACCTCACTCTCTCTTTTTCTCTTTTGCTTGCTTGCTTCTCTTCTCTTTGTTCATCTCCTACCTATTTATAGGCAGGAGAATGAAGATATGGTTGGCCAACATCCTTCTTGTTTTATTAGGCATGGTTGGCACCAAAAACTTGGTTGGCTAATATTCAAACTTGGTTGGCATGGTTGTCACCAAAATATTCAAACTTGGTTGGCTGGTTGGCACCGAAATATTCAAACTTGGTTGGCATGGTTGGCACCAAATTCTGTACATGCCAAATCATGAATTAGTAACTACATCCAATCTGCAAAAAATCCCCAATTGTTTCGAACTTTCTCTTTTTTTTGGAATGAATAAAAAATAAGTATTGCTTAAAACATTGCTTCTTTCCATCATATATTGGACCTCACCAAAGGAAAATAAATCATTTAATAAATTAGTGCTTTTATAAAAAAAATTAAACTTTTGGACATTTTCATTAATCTATGGACAGGATCTATATAGACATATAAACTCATAGAGCCATACATCTCGATCGGAAAAGAATCTTCACCCAATCCAATATAAGGGATCGGTCAACCAAATACTAGATAATAAAGGGGTCGGCTTGAAAATAAATGAATTGCTAGTCGTAGAATATTATTCTTGTCAGATTTAAACCTAAAAGAACAAGAGAAGATTCCACGATTGGTACTAAAATATTCAAACTTGATTGGCACGATAGTTTGAAAATTTCGATGCCAACCGTGCCAACCAAGTTTGAATATTAGCCATCCAATTTTGACACTTTATTGCCATGCAAACCAAGTTTGAATATTAGCCAACCAAGTTTGGCACTTTGTTGGGGTTTCCAAATCATGAATTAGTAACTACATCCAATCTGCAAAAAAATCCCAATTGTTTCGAACTTTCTCTTTTTTTTGGAATGAATAAAAAAATAAGTATTGCTTAAAAAATTGCTTCTTTCCATCATATATTGGACCTCACTAAAGGAAAATAAATCATTTAATAAATTAGTGCTTTTATAAAAAATTTTAAACTTTTGGACATTTTCATTAATCTATGAACAAGATCTATATAGACATATAAACTCATAGAGCCATACATCTCGATCGGAAAAGAATCTTTACCCAATCCAATATAAGGGATTGGCCAATCAAATACTAGATAATAAAGGGGTCGGCTTGAAAATAAATGAATTACTAGTCGTAGAATATTATTCTTATCAGACTTAAACCTAAAAGAATAAGAGAAGATTCCACGATTGGTACTAAAATATTCAAACTTGTTGGCACGATAGTTTGAAAATTTCGATGCCAACCGTGCCAATCAAGTTTGAATATTAGCCGTCCAAGTTTGGCACTTTATTGCCGTGCGAACCGAGTTTGAATATTAGCCACACTTTGATGGGGTTTCTTGGTTTTGGATTTGGACTTGTTCTTGGACTCTTGCTTGGCTTCTGTCTCTGTTCCAAGCCTCACCAATGAATTCCTGTACTCTACCACCATGCGCTTCACTTCCCCTTGGTCGCTTCCGTTCAGTGACTCTGCCGTCATATTCCAGTTCAAAGGATCACTGGTGCAAGAACCGCTTATTGAACCATTGCCATTATCACTAGGAAACTCCATTTTCGCTTCAGCTTTAGAGAAACTAAGAACGATGAAGAGAACGAAGAAAATGGAGAAAAGGGTAGTTGTTGGATTGATCGGAGAAGTTATGGGCAACACCTTTAACGGAGTTTTAATTGGAAGGAATTTTTAGATAACCCAAAATTCCCGAGTCCGGTCACCAGTATTGGTTGCTTTTTTTTTTGTTTGCAAGAGTGATAAATATGTAGATATGTGCTATGGGTTGGTTTGTACCCATTGTTTCATTCCAGGAGTTGGACCACGTTATTGCATCCTTGCATGATTTTCCCCAACTAAACATATACATTACAGATGTAACAATGAGTAGAATTTCAAGTTTTCAGTACATACATCACAATAAACCGTTGTGAAAGGATATTCGGGTTAGTTTATTTGCGAACTGATGAGTAATTTTTCCAAAGAACAGAAGACAGAATAGTAGAAGAAAAGCAGAGGAAGGAAAAGTTCTCAAAATGTTTAATCTTATTTATTTCATGTACTGCAGTGGCATTTATAGCCGATTACAATCAGGAACTGAAACAGAAAGGAACGTAAATTGCTAGACATTACTCTGAATAACTCCTCCACCAAAGGAGGAGTAGATAACTGGAAGGAAATCACATAATAATAGGAGTAGATCAGCAGCAACCCCAGCAAGAATATCTGAGTCCGCAAGGATGAACTCAGGATACTGCCATAAATGAACCGAGCGCATGAAAGAGATGAGAGAGATCAAAGAGATGAAAGAGCAGATGGCCCGCGTGAAAGACAAGCATCAGCAGATGGCCTATCATTTTCTCTCTCTCTTCTCTCTCAGTTGCTTCGTTACTCTTCTTTGTAGCAGCAATGCCAAAGGAGTATTGGACTATTGGGTGCTTAAATAGAGGCATAGGTAGGTGAGGCTTATTGTGTGCTGGGCGGGTTGGGCCGACGGGTTATTGGAAACTCACGTGGCCGTTCGATCTTCATGGGGATGGACGGTTAAGATGGTTACACGTGGCAAGATTGGTGGGATGACATTGCTTTTAAGTGGGGTCCAAATTGGGAAGGTTTATTACTTGTCGATGAGATTGTGAAGCGTCGGAGGATTAGCTTTTGTAGAGGAGGTTTGGTGAGAACATGCACATAAGCCTTGCATCATCATTCCACACATTTTTTTATTTTTAATTTCTCATCCAAAACTTTAATAATAAAATATTAGTCATATGTTCTATTAAAATACTAAGGTAAAAGACCATGTTCTTTGATGCCAAGTCAAAGTTTCATTCGGTCAAGTTACTTTAACTTAGTGATTTAATATCATTAGTCATTATTGTTCCACCACTTCTGAATTATATACGTCAGAAAGAAATATAAGAATAAAAATGAGTTATATATAAAATTATGAATTATTTTATTTTTTGAATAAAATATTTTACATTATATGTTTTAAAAACTGAACTGATTCGACCAATTTAATAGTGAAAACTTTAAACTAACTAACTTTTCGGTACAGTTTTTTAATTTTTTCTGTTTAATTCAATTTAATAATCTTTGTTGTTATAAATTGATCAATTTATTAATTAATTGGTCATTTTTAAACTAATAAATTTTTTATATCAAAATAAACAGATTAAATTTTTTTAATAGTATCCTTTTTTAATTAAAACTTAAAAGTTTTTATATAATAATATTCTTCTTCAATCATTTTTTGAATTCTTTAGTTTTATTCAATCTCTAACTAATTTTACGATGGTTTAATACCGGTTGAACTTTTTAAACCTTAAACATCTTGTTTTATCGGTCTAACTTAAGATATGGTTTTAAAAACAATGTTATAATACACAATCATTGTTCCACTTCTAAATTATACATGTCAAAAATTCATAAAAATAAGAATTAAATTGTTTTATATATCTATATATGATTTTATTATTTATTTTTTTAAAAATTAAAATACAATTTTTTTATTATGCATAAATTCATTTGAATTTAGTTTAACTTTTTCATAAATCTTTTTAATTTATTTTAAAATACATATATTATTAGTCTTTTTTAACATAAATTAGATAGTTAAAATTATTTCTTTAAAGAAATCTTCAAATGTCACCATTACACTATTTTATTATTGGTAATTAATTTTCATTTAATTCTTTATAAATATTTATGTAAATGTTACTCGTCTTCTTTGTCATGTACTTAATAGTTAAAATGCTCGTGATTATACGTGTCATCACAATTGAATAATTGTACATTATAAATGAAATTATAATGAGATTATAATTATGATATTCATATTATATTTATGTATTATTCCTAAATATTTCTAGCAATTGTTTTATTAAGATTGGATATTAATAAAATGTAAAAAGACTAACATATGTTGTGTTTTTTCTTATGAAGGAATTAGTCAATCTCATAGGCTAAAGAATAGGGATACTTAAATAAATGTGTGGGTGCTTATTACAGAACAAGTTCACTGAATAGATCCGATTTGAGAAATTCATTTGGAACATTACTTATATGTCTATGAAATTTTCATTGTGATAATTATATAAGTGATCATTTGACTTGAGGTTATCAAAGTTATCTTGTATACGGATTGTTATGTTTTGATACTACTTATGATTTATTTAAACATAGGTCTTTTAATCATTATATAAGTGATCATTTGACTTGAAATCATCAAAGTTATCTTGTATAGGAATTGCTATGTTTTGATACTACTTATGATTTATTTAATCATAGGTCATTTAATCGGTACGTAGTCATTAGATGTAGCATGAACTATATAGAGGTAGTTATGTGATCAATATATGATTTATCATCTTAAAGTAATTAACGAGAATGTTTCATTGTTCTCAATTAGTATTGATTCAGGAAATCCTTAGTCATGATGAAATGATGCTTTGTAAATAGTTTACAAATGTTATTAATTGAATTGATAGCTAATAGTAGAGAGCTAATATGATTAGACTCAAAATATGTTAGACATTAATTTCATGCTCTATGTTTAATCGGAACATTGTATGAAGAAATCATTGAATTATATAAAAAAAAGTATGCACAGAAAGGTTAGTCAAAATTATTAAATATTTGGGTGGTCATGATGCGTTGGTAAACGTCAATCTTGATTTATGATTATAAATTATTTAACGGGATAATTAAAGATAAATTAAAAGGAGTTTTAATTATTAGAATTTAAAATCATTATCAAAATATTTGGGAACCTAACAGATCTCACATATAGAATAGGTTGAAGATAGCAAAGTTAATTTAATCAAGTTAGACTTGATTGTAAAAAAAAGTGCTTATTTACTCTCCAAAAGCTTAACAAATAGGCATTTACAATGCTTCTTTTATCTTAATAATAATAAGTGGAAGGCATGCACTTATTGGTGACTTGCTTTCAATTCACCAAGTCCCTTCTTTTTCTTGTTGTGATCACATTAGTGGAAGATCTACCAATCCCCATTGGGCCGATGAGCATATGTAGTTAGTGGGATATTGATGAGCTATTCATTTTCATCCCCACCTTCTCTCAACTTTCCCCGTCATTTTCTTGTTTCACTGGGAGTTTCAATCTTCAAAATTAACTACTAATGCCCAAAAAAGGTAAAAGAATCTGATTTCTACTCATATACAATCTATTTGCAGTGTATAGAAATAGTCTACATGTTGTGCCAAACTAGCATTGAATTTTAGGTCTTTTTATTAATTAATTAAGGCACTTTGCCTTTCATTACATTGTTAGTAGTATGCCCTAGGCCAATGGACATATGTGACTAAATTATGATTTATTAATAATATATTATGAGGTATTCTTTTATGATGATGTTTATGATGTTGATGTTGATGTTGATGTTGAGAGACTAGAATGGTTACGTCTCTTTTGCCAGCTAACTTGGGTCTCATTTGTGATGAATTTGACCATATGATTCTGTCAAAGTAGTTAGAAAGAGAATTGAGTTGTATGTGTGAACTTGGATTAGGCAGCTTGAGAGGATAGTGAATCATGTGGATTGATTAAAGTAGTTGATTGCATAAACTTAGTCAATAACTGATGTTGGGTGATGAGGCAATGTATGAAGCTTTGATGGATTTCCATTTAAGCACATGTGAGGTCTTGAGCTATATGACTGGATTTCATGGTCATTTATTTTCTTTGCTGTATGTGATGCTTCCCTATGTGGATTACTTTCAGAACTTGCTCTGAACCTGTTTGATACTGCTAGTTACATGCTTTATAGACATGATAAAGACTTTCTTTGTTTTTTAACCTTTAGCTTAATTGACCCACTAAGTCATTTTTTCCTTATTACCCCTTTAAGCATTTGACCTTGTTTGTTTTCGTATTAATCACATTGTATTGAAACTTAAAATTTTTTAACCTGACTATTTCACAAGTTGAATGAAGTACTAAGTATTTGATGTCCTTAACTTAGGGACTTTTGTTTTATATGCTATTATGAGATATTTTAGAGGTACATCTACTCAGTTGTTGTTGATTTGTGCTACTACTATCTTCTTTTATGTTAAGTGTTATCAAAACAAAAGAACAAAAAAAAGAAAAAAGAAAAAGATCAAACAGTAGCATTGGATAGTGATGAGTAGTTGTAATCCCATGTTTCTATTTGCATATCTCATAATTTCTTTTTGATTATCCCATGTTACTTAGTACTTTGTGAATGTTTGTGAGTAGCCTTTGTCTTTTATACTTTACCTTAACTTAAGCCCCATTATAACTTTAGTAAATGCCCTTTTGATATATGATGACATATATTCTATGTAGTGAAAAATAGGTGAATTTGCAAGCCTATAGTATTGTAATCTCTTAGAGAAAACTTTGAGCGAAACATAACCCTTATACACTTGAGCGACATGAGTGAATATCGTGAAGAAAGTTCATTTTATTTTTATGCTTGCTTTTGATCAAAGATATCTATCTTTGATTTTGTCTATGTGCATTGATGAAAAGATTATGATATATGTGATAGCTTGATAATTGAGTTTGCCTAAGTTTAAGGGATTGCAAACATTTGATTTTCATTGAAAATGAAATGATAGAATATGTTGGTCGTGAACCAAGTAAGCTGCTTGAGGACAAGCAATAATTCAAGTATGGAGATGTTATTAATGGACATTTTATATTGAATTTAGATACATAATTTGCTAAACTCTCATCCATTTAAAGTTTAAATTGCACTAATTAAGAGTTATTTGTTTTAATTTTAGGCACATATTGACTTTGGAACCTTTAAGAACATAAAGCAAGAAAAGCTCTCACAGTAAGCAAGGATATAAAAACATTAATGTTTTTAACCACCTAAAAATGTTAATGTTTTGACATGGTCCCAGCCACGATTTTTGCATGAAGAAGGTTACAACGTGAATGTAATGGTTTGGGACCAAGGAGACCTAAATGGACATTTAAGGGATAGAAAACAAATGGTGAATGAAGCTGGCAGTATAGAAGGTTGGAGCAAAACATAGTTACACATGAGTAAACGAGAGGTATGGGACCATGAGGTTTGTGGGATTTTGAATACATAGAAACATCATCTTGAAAGGCAGCTGACGACAATAAAAACAAAGAGAAAAAGGAGAGTTGGCAGCGCAAAAAGGGACACAACAACTAGTGAAGGTGGACTAAACCTAAACATTAATTATCACATCAAGACATAAGACAAAGGATGGATGCAACTGGTGTAGAGATTGAGAAAAAACATGTTTATATACATGAATTTAGGCATGAATAAGGGGCATAGACATTGAATAGGGAGAGCAACAACACACACGTGACAATTCTCTCCAACACTCACGTTACAACATCACACACTTTAGCTGGTGGAAAAAAAAGACGTTGATACAAAATTATGGAGGCAAGACACGTTGAGCGAGGTCGAGATGAAGGCACGTAGCTGCTAGTGGAGATTAAAAGACTTTAGTACCAGGTGGAGATAAATAACATAGCTGCTGGTGGAGATGAGAATAACATTGAAGAATGGTGGAAAAGATTGAGATGTAAGGATGAGTGTGAGTAGCATTGGAGAGTGTGTGAGATGGTGAAAATAGGAGGCAACAAATTAGCTACATTGAGGTGAAAGAAACCAAGACTTAGCTGCGGAGTTGTGGCAAGAGGAGAAGAAGGCAGCTGGTAGCTTAAAAAAAACAACAAACATCGTAGCTGAAAAAATAACGTTAGTTGGTGGAGAGCAAGATGCAAGCAGCTGGTGGAGTTAAAGAAGCTGGTGGCTTAAAAAAAATGACAAACACGTTAGCTGAAAAAATACGTTGGCTAGTGGAGAGCAAGATGCAAGCAACTGGTGGAGTTGAAGAAGTTGGTGACTCCACTCATTAACTCAACCTTCATTAATTTCACAACAACGTCAGCTGGTGGAGACACCAAAACAAAGCAGGAGGTGGCAACGAAAGCTTATGCTGGTGGCAAGTGGACAATGCAAGCAGTTGGGGCAAAGGGACAACAATGAAAGCAGCAATTGGTGGACATTAAATGAAGTAATATAGCTGGAGGTGTGAAAGGAGAAATGAAGTTGGCCAAACAGCTACAGTAGTGGGAGAAGACTTAACGTTGGGTGTTTTTAATTTATTTTTATTCCTTATTTATTTTAATTGTGTGGATTTAATCAATGCAAACATATATTATGACCATACTTTATGTTACATTGATGAATATGTGTGAATAAATCTTTCTTTTTTGTTAAGGTTAAGGTTGATATTGGATTAGGATAATTTTTATGGTATTCATTCTTGCTTAATTGAATACATATTTAGTCCTAATTTAGTTTAATCAGCTAGATTAAGGCCTTAGATGATTGAATGCCATAACCAATGGGATTTAATTTGTCATAATAAAGTTTGAGGACCTTGTGTGAGGATATATAGGATTAACGAACTTAGTTTTAAGCGTCTTGTATTGAACACCTTCTATTCCGAATTATCTATGAACTAAGTGGATGACTCAGATTTAGAAGAGAAGGGAATTCCTATGAACATTGAGTTCAACTTGCTTAAGTGAAGTAACTCCTATATCAATCCATCGTTACAATTTTTAGTGTCCAATCCAATTGAAATCTGATTCCTTAACTAATTTATGTCATTTGATTAAATCTAGCAGTTTTTTAATTCATACCTTGTATTTTTTTATATTTTCTTGATTTGCTTACTTTATTTTAATTTATTTTCAAATCAATCAATTCTTGATCGTCCGAGTAATTTTTTATCGTTTAATTTAATTATCTTTCATATTGAAATTCCTTTGGGTATGATATCTGGTTTTTATCATTTTATATTACTTATCAACAGGGTATGCTTGCCTATAGAATTTAGTTATTTTGTTTAAATCGCAACAAACATTTATGGTAATCATCTAATAAAATTTTGTTTGGTTGATGATAGTTCCCTTTATTCTTTTAATAGTAGTAAAGGCCTTTTAAAAGAAGAAATAATATTTGTCATGTTTGTAACACTTGCTATAATAATTATTATTATTATATATGATTAATTAATTAAAATATATGATTTTATGTTGATTTAAGTTAATGATTTTTTCGTTATTATTATTATTGTTGTTGTTATTGTATGCTCTATATTTTTTATTAAAGTTATAAACATATTTTTTTTAAAATTAAATATTTAAAATATAATTTTTATGAGAATTTAAGTCATATCTTCATAAGTCATTTTATAAATAAATAACTAACACTAAACAACTAATTTTACTAAATATTTTAATAAACAGCTGATGTTATTCACTAATCAAATTAGCTAATATAATTCATTATTAACTAAGACCCCGTTTGATTGTTGGTTGATTAACTATTTTTTAGCTGATCGACCAAAATCAGCTGATTGACTTTATCAAGAAGATATCTAATTTGTTTGGTTGTTAGTTGATTGGATTGACTGATTTAACTCAACCAGCTGTTGTTGGCTAATCGACTATTTTTTAGCTGATCAACCAAAATTAGCTTATTGAATTTATCAAGAAACTATTTAATTTGTTTGGTTATTAGCTGGTTGAGTTGGCTTATTCAACTCATCCGGCTAATTTATGAAAAAGTCCAAATGTGGAGCGTTTTGGCCAAACAGTTGAGTTAACTATTTAGCAATGACCATTTTACCCTCAATTCTTGGCTACTCTTCGATTTCATTTATGTTGTTTTGAATTATTGCTAACCATGGGGTGACTACTAATGACTAGTCACCCCGTGACTAATGACTAGTCACAAATTGGAGTGCTCTTGGTGCTGCTAATCATCCCTGCAATCAGATTTGTATGTTTTATAGGGTGGTTTTGTCATTATTAATGGGGTGATCTTGTTATTGTTATTATTATTATTATTGTTATTAGATTTTTGTTGTTGTTGTTGTTGTTTTTATTATTATTATTATTAGATTTTGTTGTTATTGTTTTTATTATTATTATTATTAGATTTTAATGTTGTTGTTATTATTATTATTATTATTATTATTATTATTATTATTATTATATGTTCTATGATTTTTATTAGAGTTATAAACGTAATTTTTGTATAATTAAATATTTATACCCTTATAAATTTTTTAAAGTCATATTCTCATAAATCATTTTACATATAAACAGTTAATTTTACCAAACATCAAATGACAAATAACTAATGCAATTTGCTACTCAAATAGCTAATGTACACGTAAACAACAAATTTTACCAAACATCAATTGATAAACAACTAATGCAATCTGCTAATTAAATCAGCTAATATACTCAATTAACAATTAATACAATCAACTAATTATCAAACAGGATCTAACTGGTAACCCATATTTCGAGTCTAGCAATTGAGGATATAAAGGCCCAAAAGTCTTTGTATTTTGAAATCGAATTATTATTTTTTTCTTTCACCTCTCTTACCTAGATAACGATGAATAATAAATTAATAATGCACCAGCTTTACACAAACATGTGGGAATGATAATTTTTGTCAAAATTCCTAGGTCTTTCATGTGGACCAGGCAGATTGAAGCCAAAATCTTAATCTTTTTATACCTGATTGCAGATGTGATTTATAGTTTGATAAGTTAAAAAAAAGGAAAGCGAGCAATCAATCCGTTCACAATTCGGCAGTATTCAATACTCATTTTATTTATTTATTATTATATTGATTGCAACTAGATCTTTCATAATTTATTTTCAAGTCACTAAGAAAAAAAAGTTGAATGAATAAAAAACCAAAAGGAGGTTCAAGGCCACCTCCTGAATTTAGGGCCACTTAGCTATCTAATCTAGTTCCAACAATGCGATTCTTGAATTAAGAAAACGAAACGGCTTAATGATGCATATTATAACTCTTATAGTCTAATTCAAAATTAATAAAGTTAATTTGAATTGATTTGAATTTATGTTAAATTTAAGTTTTTTTTAATTTCAAACTTCAAAATGAATTGAATTGAATATTCAATATTTTAAAGATAAAACAAAAAGTTAAGCTGGTAAGTCAAGATAGTTAATATTTAAAGGTTTAATCAGTATTAAACTATCATAAAATTGATTAAAGATTGAACAAATTTGAAACATAATTAAAGATTATCCTTAATTTAAAATTTAATTGAAAAGATAATCTTTTAAATAAAATTTAATTAATTAATTTTGATTTATAAAATTTAATTAGTTTTTGAAAATTAATTGATCAATCGATAACTTCATCGATTTTTAACAACAAAAATTATTAAAATAAATTAAACTAAAAAATAAAAATTAAACTAAAAAATTGGTCGGTTTAAAATTTTCATTATTCAACTGATTTAACGGATTCTATTTTTTCATCAAAAATATTTTCAAGCAAAGTTACATGAATTTCAGAATTTAAATTAAGAAGCAACTCAGCCTGAACCCAGACCAAACACAAAAGCCCATCGCCAAGCCTGCAGACGAGCTTTTTCGTCTGATTTTACAATTGGTTGCAATAACACATTTTAAAATGATATATCATACCGTAAAAGCATAGGAAAAGGCTCATTATTTAGCTTGGAAATAGAAATTTTAGTTTGGCAGGGCCCGTAGATACAACAACAATTATTATTTTTAAGTTAAATTAATCAGCTACTTAGGCTGCATCGAATCATAAATTAATTTAAAATTAACTTTAAACTAATAAACAAGATTAATTCGACTTAATTAATTGGATTAATTAAATAAAATCAAGTCAACTTAATTCAGAATTAATTAATAAGTCAAATTACATCCAACTCGTATTTAAATTTAAGTCTTAAGGAGTCATATTTCGATACTCCTTCAGATTGTTTATACAGAAAAATCACGAAATAGAAGTTTTTATAGAATTCATATTAAATTAGTCGGATTAACAAGAGATTAGGTCAAGTTCATTGTTTGTAACCCGAATCTAATACGAAGTTTAGTTAGTTTGAGCTCCATGACTCTATTTGAGAAACAACAATCAATGTCGTTTTGGTCAATTAAATCAAAACAACATCATTTTTATAAAGGGGTTTGGACTGTTCAAATTAGTGTTGGTAATATAGCTCAAGCTCAGTCTAAAATCAATGAGTTTATCCTAAGTTGATTATACTTCAGACATGAATTAAACTTCTTTTAATTTTTAGGATAGATTTTAGGCTCGAGTTCAGCAACTCAGTCCGATCCAAAACCCGACTACTTTTTAATTTATTTATATTGTTTTATTATTATAAAA
>JANVCQ010000003.1:37073278-37115327 GCA_025531925.1 Erythroxylum plowmanianum
GGACCGTTTGTGACCCCTCCGCCCTTTCCTGAGATCTTACGTGGAATGGTAATACTGTCTTAGGAGTCCGTTTGGCGATCTTTCCTAGGTATTACCAAATCGGTTCACTTCACTAGTTGTTTATCTTAGAGGGAAAAATACCCGATTTTTTCAACAGTTTTCTGAGTTGAATCATTATCGTGAAACACTGATTTCTTTTAACCTTGGAATAGTGATGGTGAGAGGGAATTTCTTCGGTTGAGGGAGGAGCTGAATATGGTGTTGGAAAAGGAAGAGGTTAGGTGGTGTTAAAGGGACAAGCAGTTTTGGATGGTGATTGTAATAGGAAAAAAGGTATAGGTATGGAATAAAAACTCGTATTTGGTATTAACAAAAGTAATATTTTCATTCCCTTGTTTTCAGTAATACTTCATTCCTCTGGAATGAGATTCATTGTTTCCTCTGGAATGAGATTCATTGTTGGTTATACTCCATTCCCATTCATTCCTATATTCATTCCTATTCCCATTCTCATTAATCTCTGTGAACCAAGCGCCTCCTAAGTTTTTCCATTCCCATTTAAAAACTGAACAGAAGAGAAATTTAATTACTGAGCTGAAAGATGAGAATGGTAACAGGGTAATTGAAAAAGGAGAGATGCAGACTCTAGTTTTGAATTACTTTTCAAAGGCATATAGAGAGGATGCTGCTATTTATGATCCAATGATTAGCAATGTAAGAAAGAGAGTGAGTAGGGAGGATAATGAAGCTCTTTTAGTTCCTTTTACTGCAGAAGAATTTAAGAGCGCAGTTTTTTAAATGCATCCAAATAAGTCACCAGGTCCTAATGGTCTAAACCCAGCTTTTTTTCGAAAGTTCTAGCATATTATTGGTGATGATGTTGTTCGGAGTTGTACAGAATGGCTCTACCGAGGTACTTTCCCTGATACTTTGATTGATACCTTCATTGTTCTCATTCCAAAATCAGATAATCCTAAGTCTTTGAAAGACTTTAGGCCAATTTCTCTTTGTAATGTTTTGCATAAAATTATTTCAAAGGTGTTAGCAAATAGGCTTCAAAGGATGTTACCTAATATTATTTCAGAGGCTCAATCTGCTTTTACTCTGGGTAGATTAATTACTGATAATATTCTTATGGCTTTTAAATTAATTTATGGGATGAAAAGAGCTATGAGTGGTGTTAATGGTCAAGCTGCCTTAAAGATTGATATTAATAAAGCCTGTGATACGGTGGATTGGGGGTTTTTGAGAGCTATGTTGGTCGCTTTAGGGCTTGAGAATAGATAGGTGAATTTAATGACGTTGCGTGTTACTCATGTGAGTTATTATATTCTTTTTAATGGTTCAAAAATTGGGCTTATTAAGTCAGGAAGAGGGTTGAGACATGAGGATCCTTTATTGTCTTATCTTTTTACTATTTGTGCGGATGGTTTATCGGTATTATTGAGTGAAGCTGAGAGGAGAGGTTTAATTCATGGTTATCGGGGTAATGTTCGTGGACCTAAAGTGTCTTACCTTTTGTTTTCTGATGATTCCATCTTTTTCTTTAAAGCCACGACATAGGAGACTGATAATTTCAAGAATATTTTGAATGTGTATGAGAAAGTGTCAGGTCAATGTATGAATTTTCAAAAATATGGGATTTTCTTTAGTCCTAATGTGGTAGAGGAAGTGCGGGATAACATTTGTGAAATTTTTGGGGTGTTCTCATCTTTTAACCAGGGTCGATATTTAAAGTTTCCTTCGATGATAAGGAGGAGTAAAAAGGCTATTTTTGGTTTCTTGAAGATAGATTGTGGAGGAGGATTAGTGATTGGAGGAATCGGCTTTTATCAAGAGCAAGAAAGGAGGTGTTGTTAAAAACGATTGTTCAAGCGTTACCTACTTATTGCATGTCGGTGCTCTTACTCCCTGTGTCTTTATGTGATGAGCGTGGAGGTATGAGATTTAGAGATTTAAACTGTTTCAATATTGCTATACTAGGCAAACAAGGGGGGAGATTGCAATCAAGACCCAACACTCTTTTATTTAAAATTTTCTAGGCAAAATATTTTCAGAGAGGGGATTTTCTTTCAGTTTATGAGGGGTCTAACACAAGTTTCACTTGGAAGAGTGTGATGAACTCTAGAGAGTTATTGAAAAGTGGTTTGAGATGAAGAGTGGGTATCGAGGATAAAATTAAAATTTGGAGGATCCTTGGGTTCCTAATCTTCATGAATTCAGGGTGAGGAGTGGTGGGGGCGGTAATTTGGTGTTGGTGAAAGACCTGATGATGATAGATAAGATGGAATAGGATGTGAATAAACTTATTGAGATTTTTAATGTGAAAGAGGTTAGAGCTATTCTTAGTATTCCTTTGGGTGTGGGAAGTTGAGAGGATAAACTGATATGGCACTATGATAACAAAGGTTTATATTCAGTTAAATCGGGTTATCACAGGGGTTATAATTTATGGAGAGGTAGTGGTCATTTGGTGGATGGGGATTACTAGAAGAGAATTTGGAATCTTAATATCCCTCCTAAATATAAAGAATTTCTTTGGAGGTTATTTGGGGATATTATTCCTACGAAGTCTAAGTTTAGGAGAAGAGGAGTTAATATGGAGATAACCTGTGTGCATTGTAAGGAGGTGGAAGATGTTGACCACGTGTTTTTAAGATGTCATTATGTTGTTGAAGTTTGGGATAATTGGGAAAATTTGAGAAACTCTAGTTTCAATTATTTTTTTGATGGGGTGATTCACATGATTAATAGAGAAGATAAAAGAATGCTGAGTTTTTTTGTTCTATTTTGTGGCGTATTAGGCACTCAAGAAATCAATTATTATGGAATAATTCTCTCATTCTAGCTTGGGTTCTTGTCAAAAATCCTACTAATTATGTTGAAGAATGGCAAAGAGCAAATGCTTTGTCTAAAGCTTCTCACATGATCAATGCAGGGGTTGATTTGGTGACATAAAATAGTTCAAGGAGTGGTGAAGTTATTGTGGGGTCACAGTGGTTTTGCTATGTTGATGCTGCTATCTTTGATATAATGGGACAAGTGGGTTTCTGGTCTATTTTTAGGGAAAGTAATAGAACTTTTGTGAAGGCCATTTCTAGTTTTATTCCAGGCTGGTTGGAGGTGAAGTGCGCGAAGGTAGTGGCTTTGAGATCAACTCTTTTATGGGCTGAAAATAATTTGTCATCACAAGGCACCATTTTCGTAGATGCACAATTGGTTTTCTTGGCTTTGAATTCATAGGAGGTTGATTTTTCTGAGTTTGGTTCTATTAGTCAAGATTGTGTATCCATTTTAAAGCGTCGTGGAGATATTTTTGTTCATTGGATCAAGAGACAAGTGAATTTGGAAGCTCATGCTTTAGTTCGTCTTTCAAATTCTTTTGCTAGTTTCTGTATTTGGGACTCATTCCTAGACTTCATTGCTTCTTCTTAATATAGTGAAGGTTTTTCTTGCAAAAAAAATAAAAAAAATGTTGAATGAATTAAAAATCAAAAGGAGGTTCATAGCCGGAGGTAACGTGTGTGACTCCTTGAATTCAGGACTAGCTGTCTTTCCAATCTAGTTCTAACAAAGCAATTCTCAAATCAAAAAAGCGAAACCACTTGACGATGCATACTATAACTCGTTAAAAACTGAGCAATATAGTCTAATTTAAAATTAATATATTTAATTTAAATTGATTAGAATTTATGTTAAATTTAATTTTTTAATTTCAAACTTCAAAATTAGTCGAATTGAAGATATTTTAAATATTAGACTGAAAATTAAACTAATAAGTCAAGATAACTAATGTTTAAAGGCTTAACCGGTATTAAACCGTCATAAAATTGATTAAAGATTTATCAAATTTAAAGATTTGGAACATAATTAAAGGAGATTATCCTTAATTTAAAATTTAATTAAAAAGAGAACCTTTTAAATAAAAGTTAATTGATTTATTTTTATTTATAAAATCAAATAGTTTTTGAAAATTAATTCATCAATTGATAACTTCGTTGATTTTTAATAACATGAATTATTAAAATAAATTAAATTAAAAAATTAAAATTCAAACTGAAAAACCAGATTGTAACCTAAATCTAATATGAAGTTTAGTTAATTTGAGCTCTGTGGCTGATGAGTTTTATTATTATTAGTTGATAGCAGTTATTTTCAGTTAGTTATCAAGATTAGCTGATAGTATTCGTATAGATGATATTCTTGTATAAATAGATGGAACGATGTACAGTGAAGATAATGAATATACACAGAAAGTTTTCACAATTTTTCTACTGTAAACTTGTTCATGGTATCAGAGCGGTGAAAGATCTTGTATAAGATTGAACGAAGAGAATGGGAACCCGTCTTCCAGGTTCCGATGAGCCACAGGATGATTGTTTACAGCTGTATAGCTCTGATCATCCTGGTATGGTGCTTGTTACTGCACCATTAACTGATGTAAATTTCTACTCTTGGAGGATTTTTGTTCGAAATTCTCTAGAGGCTAGGGATAAGTTAGGGTTTGTGGATGGAACTATCTCGCCACCTTCTGATGACATGCGATACAGACGTTGGAGGAAAGTTGATTGTATGGTTAAGCAATTGATTCTGAATTCCATTTCCAAAGACATATCTGAATCTTATATTACCTGCGGTTCTTCTAAAGCCCTATGGGATAAGCTCGAAGAAGTTTACGGAGAAAGCAATCTACCACAGCTTTTCCAAGTGCAAAGGGAGATTAATTCAATCGAACAAGGTAACTCCTCTATTACTGCTTATTACAACAAGATTAATAAATACTGGGATGAGCTAGGGCAGCTTATGCCTATACCGATATGTAGTTGTCACGGTTGTCATTGTGGTATTCATAAGAAGATAATGAAGATGGATGGTGCGAACATATTGATTCAATTCTTGATGGGATTGAATTCCTCCTATGACCATATTCGTAGTCAGATCTTGGCACAAGATCCGCCTCCTTCCGCCAGTAAAGCTTATTCACTTGTACTAAGGATTGAAAAGCAGAGGCAGGTACATATGATAAATGAAGATGCAAGTGCTATTGCTATGTTGGTAAAGGATGATCATGGTAGCAAGAAGGGAACTCTGTCTACAGAAAGTATGGTTAAAAATGGCCATCGTAAGAAAGATAATAGAAGAAAGGAGGATAAGCATTGTGATTTTTGTAACTTGGATGGTCATGAGAGGGACACGTGCTTCAAATTACACGGATATCCTGACTGGTACACTGAGTTGCGAAGCAAGCGAGATAGTATGAAGAAAGGGCACTCAAAAGGAAAATTTGTGCATATGGTAGATACTGTTGCACAAGGTGTAGAGGCTGGATCTGATTTTTCTAGTAATTCTTCGTCATTTTCTGCTTTAGTTCAACAAGAGCTCACGAAGTTGTTAAAAGAGAAACAGTTTGGTGATTCTCATTTTCTTCATCTAGTACAAAACGAGTTTGCAGGTATGTCTATTCTGAATCATGCTATTAAGTCTATTAAGAAATCTGAAACCTGGATTGTGGACTCTGGTGCTACTTCTCATATATGCTCCAGTAAGGAAATGTTTCGTTCGTTGGTTCCTGTTGAGAAAATTATGAAGTTATTCTTACCTAATGGTGAAGTTAGTGAAGTACTGTATAATGGAGGCATATTTTTAAGTGATCAGATGATCTTGACGTCGGTTTTATATGTTCCCACTTTCAGTCATAATCTCATTTCGGTCAACAAATTAGCCAAGCAGTCCTCTTTCAATGTTCTATTTTACACTAAACATTGTTTATTACAGGACCAGAAGACTGAGAAGACAGTGGCGATGGGGAGAGTTTTTAGAAATCTATATTTTCTTGATAATAATTCTTTCCTGAGTGACGTATCAGTTTGTACAGATTCATGTGATCACCATCCTTCTCTTGATGTTGTAGATGAGAAAGTTTGTAATGTTCATAATCGACTTGATGACAATGTTTTGTGGCATTCCAAATTGGGACACCCATCTGATATTGTAATGAAGCATATTGCTGTATGTGGTGGTTCGGTTAATGATAAGAATTTTGTTTGTGAAGTTTGTCCTCTTTCTAAGCAAGTTCGAAGTTTTTTTCTTGTTAGTCATACCAGGGCCGATGCTAACTTTGAATTGTTGCATGTTGATATTTGGGGTCCTTATAAGGAGGTGTCTCTCTGTGGGGCGCATTATTTTTTAACGATTGTTGATGATCGCACCAGGTGTACTTGGGTGTTTCTAATGAAGCATAAGGCACAAACATGCCTTCTTTTGGAGCGATTTCTTTCCTTTGTTGAAAGGCAGTATACTGGAGTTGTGAAGGTCATACGGACGGATAATGGAGCTGAGTTTTTGGGTCATCATTCTCAAGTTTTGTTCCAGCGAAAGGGTATTGCTCATCATAAGACTTGCGTCTATACTCCACAACAGAATGGTATTGTGGAGCGGAAGCATCGTCACATTCTTCAGGTGGCGCGTCTCTATTTGAGAAACAACAATTAATGTCGTTTTGGTCAATTAAATCATCACAACGATATTTCTATCAAGGGGTTTGGATTGTTCATATTAATGTTGATAATTTAGCTCGTGCTCGGTCTAAAATCAACGAATTTATCCTAAGTTGACCATGCTTCAGGCATGATTTAAACTTTTTAAAATTTTTAAGATGGATTTCTCGGGTTCAACGACTCAGTTCGATCCAAAGCTCTACTTCTTTTTAATTAATTTACATTGTTTTGTTATTAAAATTAAAATTAATTATACATATATATTTCAAGTTTAACATAATCAGATCAAGTTCTTAAAATTTAATTAGACTTTAAATCGGATTATTGTTAATATCGATGTTTTTTATAATTGAAAAATCATAGATAATACAATTTAGGTGTATAATGGATATTTTTTAGAGTATTAACTCGGAAATTTATGTTAAATAAATAATTTAATTTGTTAAAATTTAACAAAGACAAAAATTCGGATCCGATCCACTTATCCAATTTGTTGACTTGCCCAAATCATGATAATGATACGTTCATTTGATACAGATCATAAAAACTATAGAGAACAAAGCATGAGGAAAACCTTTATATGATTCGATCATGGATCCAAGTCGTCATGTTCTTATTTTAAGAGCTTGAGTTGTAGAATTAATGGCATATCTGATACACAAATACAAGCCATTCTGGTCTTATCTTTTAGCAAAGCATTCCTTAATATCTTCTAAGTTGTTGACTAATCTTCATTAACACAACCTAAACATAACTGACCTCTCAAAAGATTTTACTTAAGTTCGAATTCGATGTGAGATCAACTTTTGGTTTAAACTAACGAAATCAAAATTTTATTATTGTATTATTTTTATAGATTAAAACTTGTTAAATCTTTAAATTGAGATTTAATTATAATTCAAAACTCGATTTTAGTTATTCTTCGGTTTGTCTTAGCTCAAAATATCACCTCTAAACTTACAAGATTAAGGATATTAAACTTAATAAGTTATTCATTTTAATAAGGATTTTTTCAATTTAATGTCAAACTTTTTAAACTTTTCAATCTAGTAACTAATCTTTTTAAAAATTTAAAAAATTCCCTAATCATCTTTCATACCATGAAATAAACCCTTACAGATCTACACTCTACCTTCTTCTCCACTAAAGCCTCTTTCTCTTCCATGCAGCGGGAAGATAAAGTTCCTCAAACAGAGTTTATAACAACTTTTGCATGAGCACTTATTCCTATAATATATGATTAAACATTCTAACATCATTGAGCAATCTTTTACTGTGGAAGAACCATCTAAAGAGACTTTAAAATTTTGACATTAAATTAAAAATTTAAAAAAATTAAACGCTTTTAAATATTTCATCTAAACAAAATACCAAGATTTCAACTATTACATTAAAACCATCGTAAACTTGGGTTGGAGAACTTTATTTTTATTAGGGTGTTCTAATCCTGTGTCACTTAATCTTATCCATATATTTATATAAACTTCACATAAATGTGCGTGATAAGATTTAATAAAATACAATAGTAATTAGTTACCAGACGATCTAATCTTGATAAACTTGTGATAAACAAGTTTTGTCTTCCTCAGGTAGTACTTAATAATCATTAACATGCTTTTCCAGATTCTCAGAACCAAAAGCGAAACCACCGATTCCTTCATTCGTAAGCTAAAAGTGAAACCTCCGATTCCTTAATTCGTAAGCTATTGTGAATACGAGTATCTTAAAGCATACATTATTGGTAAATGACCAGTCTTCATTTACCGTTCTTATGGGTAGGTTTTAGCATATGGCAGGTGTAGGTAAGAGATACCCTAATGCAGAGGCAACGGCTAAGCCAGGCCATTGTTGATTCCAAAGCTCCAGGTGCGTCATTCTCAACTTTGCAATGTCACTAATCATCAAGAAGCGTATCTTCCAATGGAGGCATTATCGAAATAACGCCTCCTAATAAAATAATGGCTAGCATTTTCCCAGGTAAGACCTTTCCAAGTTGACATGAATCAAGCGTGGTCCTTTATTTTAACTTTTAACCAGTTTTTCTTACAAGAATCCAAAAATATGTTTAAATTAAGTAGAATAGAAATATTTTTAATCAGTAGAAAGTCCTTTATTTTGGCCATTATTTTATAAAATCTTCTAATTTTATCTTTTATTAAAATTTATGATTAAAAAATTTATCCAGTTTGATCTATTCAAATGCAAAAAATTTGAACAGTTTAACTTTTCAGTTCAGTTTTTATTTTTTGATTCAATTTATTTTAATAAATATTGTTATTAAAAATTGATTAATTAATTAATTAATTAATTAATTAATCGATTAATTTAATTTTTAATTCTTAAACCAGTTTGATCTAATTTTTAAAATATTTAATCTCGAACTATCTGAATAAATTCACACATAAACAAACAGTGACGGAGATACATAGAGTCTAGTAGTGCATTGGGCCTTCAAATTTTAAAAAAATTTAATATTTAATATTTTTAATATATATATATACACACAAAAACGAAATCATTTAGGAGTTAATAATGTATTGGGTTCTTCAAAAATTTTAAAAATTAAATATTTAAGCATTTTTATTCTAAATTTCTGATTCCATCGGGCCGGGGTAAACAAAATTATACTCCCTCCTATTCAAAATAAGTGTCATTTTAGAGGGATTTTAATTATTCAAAATAAGAGTCGTTTACAATTTTTCATGCATGTTTATAATTTTATTTTTAAAATTACCCTTTAATTTTTCTCACATCCTAATTATACATATTACATTTTTAAGATAATTCAATATGCAATTAATAAGAGTATATCAAATATTTCACTAATTTTTTTAATAAATATATATCTCTCTAAAATAACACTTATTTTAAATAAAATGGAGTAACTCGTACTCCTTTACACTTGAGAGTGTGCGTAGAATATAGCGGAAGTTAAAGCAAAATAAGGCATAATTATGGAAGAAAAATGGGTAGTTTGGAAAATGCGGCACGCACTTTGATGACTAGTTATATTTTGAAAGTTGATACAGGACAAATGTGTCTTCTGTTTTGGCGGTTTTCTTACTTTTCCACAATGTTTTTGGTACTCTACGTTGTCCAAAGTTAACATCTTTCCTCAAACTTCGAGTCTCTCGCCTACGGAAGGTTTCATCTTTCGTTTATTCATATTCTTTTGTTTTTCCTTTCTATTCTCTGTTCCATTGTGTTTACAAGTTCCTGTATGTGCATGCGATGTTCATGTTGTTAAGAGTTCTTTGAAGGGAAAAGATGGGATTTTTGAGTACTTTGTTGGGGTTTCTTGGTTTTGGATTTGGACTTCCTCTTGGACTCTTGCTTGGCTTCTTTCTCTTTATCTACACTCAACCCAGAGATGTTCAGGTAATCCCATTCTTAAAGATCGCACCTTTACAACGTATGGAGGAGGTGCTTGATCAGTAATCTACTTTCTTTGTTGCATTAGATGGTTTTGTCTCTGTTTCTCTGGGTTAATCTTTGTTCTTTTGTAGTGTAATCGGTAATCTACTAGTTTCAATCGAAAACAGCTCGTCAAGCCCAAGTTTTTCAGTTCTCGATACATCTTCTTGTTGGGTTTGTCTTGAAGTTATTTGAGTATCTCATTCAATTCATGGTTCTGGTTTAGGTTAGCATCATCGTCTGTTCCAATAAGAAAATTTTGATATAAAGTTCGATTTGGGTTTTTCCTTTTTTTACAGTTTTTCATCAGTTCATCACTTTCATCTTCTTTGGTATTTTAACATCACGTGAATCGAAATCTAGTGGATCATGGGTGAAAAAAATAGTGTTTTAGTTTCAATCAGACGCTTCTGGAATTCGTTTCATCTGGACTTCAATGTGATGCGTAAAGCAATGTAGCATGCCACGTTTTTTAGTGTCACTGACATGACGAGAATGATGTTTTAATCACGATTCACTATATGTGGTTGCTAAGACATTATTGATTAGAACTACGATTGAGACTGCACGCTTACTTGTCGGTCGATCTTAAGTGGTCCACTAGTAGTTGCCTGCTATATCAGGTTTAAGTTGCACCTTCCACACCATTTTATCTTGATATCTTCAATCCACTTGTCTCTTTAATATTTTCTAGGTTAAGATTTTGAGCCTTAACCGATGAGCTTTCGCAATTTTTTATACCTGAAACTCTAAACATATCTACTTTACAGAAGAAGATGTAATTTCTTCAACTTTTTAGTTAGAATTGCACAAAATTTCAAGTCTTTAATTTGGTCTCTTATCCAAATTTTAATCCGAAAGGCAGCTGACAGCTCGTTTCTCACCGGAAACCAAGTTTGAACTGACCAGACTAAGTGAGGATTGATAAACTATTAGCAGCATCAGAAGGTTGTTTTGAGTACAAGACTTCCATCTAGATAAAAGCAGGCCCATTTAATATTGGACTTGTACTAATCTAATGCAGGAACCTGAGGTTAAGCCACTCCATGAGTTGGACAAGAGCACCTTGCAAGACATTCTACCTGAGATTCCGCTATGGATAAAATGCCCTGATTATGAACGAGTAAGCTCAAACTATATCAAGAAATGCTGTGTTTTCTGATGTGTTTAATGTTGATCAGTGATCACCACGTTTCATTATATTGTCTGATGCGTCAGGTGGACTGGTTGAACAAGTTTCTTTTGGATATGTGGCCTTACCTTGATAAGGTGATTTGCTAACTAAAATAGCCTTGCTCTTTTCTTCTTCATTGATGTACTTTTGTGATCGAGACTCTTCTCAAATGCAGGCAATTTGCTCTAGAATAAGGAGCATAGTAGAACCTCAGTTTGCAGAATATATTGGAAAGTATAAAATCAAAGCCCTTGATTTCGAACAATTAACTCTTGGAACTCTCCCTCCTGTAATTCATGGTGAGTTTGCTTTCAACTTCATTTTTCACATTAGCTTCATTTATACTTTATGAACCAACTTTTTGTTTCTTAGAGACTGTTTGTGTGTGTGCACTTGTTTCTTTATGCAACTGTGCTTATGAACACGTATGGTAAAGTAAAAGGCTGTCTCAAGTTTAGACAATGATTCAGGATAGTCTCAATATGTTTGTTTTGAATTGATGTGAGAAAACTTTATAAGGTTTTCTTCCTTTCGTATCGGTGACACGATCGAACTGCATTTCGTTATCTTGATGATTTTTTTTATATAGACTTCTGCTTCTTAAGTCATACTCCAAGATTTTTTTTTTTTTTTTTGTTTAAAGTAACTCTAACATAATGTTTCTTTTTTTAATAATTTCAGGCCTTAAAATATATGAGACCAACGAGAAGGCTTTAGTCTTGGAGCCAGCAATTAGATGGGCAGGCAATCCAAACATAGTTTTGGTGTTGAATTTAATGTCTTTGCAAATTACAGTCCAGGTAAGGAATTATCTTTAACCGAATAACAAGATTGTTAATTTCTAGAAAGACTAATGTTTTCGAAAAGATAGTCATCAATAATTCTTTTCAGTTGGTGGATTTGCAAGTATATGCAGCACCGCGGGTAACTTTGAAACCTCTGGTGCCCACTTTCCCATGTTTCGCAAACATTGTAGTGTCCTTGATGGAGAAGGTAAGCTATGTTTACCAAGGTTTTTGCCAGATACTTTAATTGAAGACTTGAAGGTAGAAAGTTTATGATCTATCCTTCTAATCAATGATTGTTATTGATCTATGTGCAGCCACATGTTGATTTTGGATTGAAAATACTGGGGGGAGATGTTATGTCCATACCTGGCCTTTATCGATTTGTTCAGGTGCTGAAATGCTACTATTTTCATCGGTAGGCGATGGAGTGTTAATAAATTTTCTGAAAGTGAATGGTTCTTGGACTACTTCTACTGCATCAACATTTATATGGATTTCAATCAGCTAACTGTCCTGGATTCTTGCAGGAAACCATCAAAAAGCAAGTGGCAAGCTTATATCTTTGGCCACAAACGCTTGATATCCCAGTTCTAGACCCTTCAGCGTAAGCTCATATAAAGCCGAAAGGATTATGATTCATTTTTTTTCATAAGAACTAAGTCGTAATATTATATTTGTTTAAGGTTATTATCCACGAGTATAGATAGATAACAAAAAATTGCTAGGGTATATAGGTGAATAGTCTGGTGGCTTGAAATTGTTGTTTAACAATGATTCATTGGCATGTTACATTGAGGATTGGATAAAAGTTCTGTTCTTTTTCGTTAGCTCATTCTGTGGAGGTAAGCCAATAGATCAGAAAAGTTTTTCCGAAACAGCATGGATAGATAATTCTAAGATCGATTTCTTGGGACGATCTCAGGATAGTGATTCCAGAATTTTCTTCTTGATTCAGATATGAATTCAGAAAAATATTTGTTCATTTGTCCATTTTTTTTCAGAGTGGCAGTAAAGAAGCCTGTCGGAATACTTCACGTGAAGGTCGTGCGGGCGATGAAACTCATGAAAGCTGATATCCTGGGAACATCTGACCCATATGTCAAGCTAAGCTTGACAGGAGAGAAGCTTCCAGCAAAGAAGACAACAGTTAAGAAGAACAACTTGAATCCTGAGTGGAGTGAGAGCTTCAAGCTTATTGTCAAGGATCCTGCAACTCAAGCTCTTCACCTAGAAGTGTATGACTGGGACAAGGTCTTCCCTTAAAAATCCTAATATATTAGCGTACATGTCTTCCCTGTTCATACCCCTGCCAGGATTTACTCCTTGAGATTTCATCATGCAAACTTAAATGTAGAAAAACACTGGAACATTAAGTTATGAGGTCGTAAGGTTTTTATACCAAAAACCGACAATAGATGGAAGATAATTCATCGGAGTTTAAGCTTGGTATTCAACTTGCTTTGCAGGTAGGTGGTCACGACAAATTGGGAATGCAGGAAGTTCCACTTAAGATGATTACACCTCATGAGACAAGGGAATTCACTCTTGATTTACTTAAGCACACCGGTGTTTCTGATCTGCATGACCGCAAGCGACGAGGGCAGCTTGTGGTGGCGCTCACCTTTGTGCCTTTCAAAGCGGACAGTGCTAATTATATTAGTGACTGTATGAATGAACACGAGAAAAAGGTAAGCGAACCTTTAGACGAAGAGAAATTGAACGGAGCAGGTTTAATTACGGTGGTCATGGAAGGAGCAGAGGATGTCGAGGGTGAGCGACACAACAATCCGTATGCCTTAATTATTTTCAGAGGAGAAAAGAAGAAAACTAAGGTGAAGTTCCCATTTCTGGAATTATGCGGTATTGTTAACTCAAGCCGTCTTTTATTATAGCTGTCTCAAAATGATCTGCAACATATGCTTACAATTCATCATCCTCAGATGATCAGAAAAACCCGGGATCCGCGTTGGAATGAGGAGTTCCAGTTTACACTTGATCAACCACCATTACATGAGAAGATCTACATTGAAGTTGCAAGCAAAAGGACAAGGCTGAGCTTGTTATCAAAGGTATGGTGACCATCACTGTGATCATTGACGGGTTTATCTCCTCAACTTTAACCGATATTATTGTCGCAGGAATCGTTGGGACACGTAGAAATCAATCTGGATGATGTTGTGCACAATGGACGTATCAATGAAAAGTTCCATCTGGTGGATTCAAAGAATGGAGTTATACATGTTGAGCTACGGTGGGATACAGTTTGAGAAATGAAATATGAACTGCACATGGTTGTTGATAGTTTGGCAGAGCATTGTTTCTTCATTCTTCTTCTTATGGAGCCTTTTTGAGATGGTTAAATGGTGTACCGGATGATTCCCCTTCTGTAAATGAAAGAATGAAATCAAGTTCTACACAAATTCACTTGTTCCAATGCCTAATTTGTCGTAAGTTATTGCCATTTTATTTGTATTATTCACAACTTATTATAATTTTATTATGATACTTACAATTGTTGCCATATTATGATTAAAATGATGTCATTTGGGTAAGGTAGTATTGGTAACAGGCCAGATTTGAGTTAAGGTAAAATTTGTGTTTGGGCTTGGGCTTGGGCTTGGGCTCAAAGTTCTATTTCCTATCTCAAGCTCAATTGGACTTGAGTGATTCGAAGTCTAATTGGGCTTTGACTAAGTTCAATTAAATATATTTTAAATTTTTTAAAAATTGGTTACAAATAGGAGAAAACCAAAACTACCTCATAAAGGAAGTACCACAGACATCGACCCATATAATCAAGGAGAGGGTTATAAGAATATCGTCTCAAACTTGAATATTCACAACTAAAACAAATAGGGGATGTGAAGGAATAACATCACAAGTCACAATCCGTACCGCTTTTATGTTATTAGATTTTACTACGACATGTCGAAAATTGTGATCCCATGCAAAAAATCAGACTATTCCGAATAAACTATAACTTCCTCGCCAAGATAGTTGAAACATCAATTCGAAACGAATACCTCCTAGTTAACGACTAAATAAATCACGCAACAACCCTCCATCATGAGTCAGCCCAGGATGAACGATAGAACTGTCGTTGCAATTCAACTTCACTCAACTAGATAGCGGCGCAATTCAACTGATCCAACACCTCACACCTTGAAGCTTCGTTTTGAATAAGAAGTCAATGACACATCTATTGCAACTTTAAAGACACAACTATTCAAATTGGCTAAGGAAATAAACTCCTTGTGAAATATCCATAAGTTTCGAGCCTTTTACAACCACCAAATACCTACTAGAAACCAAAGTGCCTAGTTAAAATCAAAGAGACCCACAACACGAGTATGTAGTTTCAAAGCTAACCAATCAACAAAATTTGTCGCAATAAAAAAATCATCAGAAATATCTCACTGTTGTCACAATGCAACCGCACAATTACAATCATGTAATAAATGCAAAGGAGACTCAGCATATAAAAAGCACACTTCAAATAAATTAAAAGTAGCCAAATCCCTTGAGAACTGCAAAGAATTCGTCAGAAGGCATGAGGGCCTAAGTAATCACAAGAAATGTTTCAATTTCGGTGGACCAGCACCTTTCACAGCTAAGAAAAAATAGACGAAACAGAAACATTAGACACCTCTTCTGAAAGAAGTGCTTTATAAACTGCTTGAACTGAATATGCACCATTCAAACTCCAATATATAATATCCTGCACTGAAGTAACGAAGTTATTTTACTCGGAAATTATCTTCTTGAAAATTTCGAGTTTCAGACTTGATCAAACTTAGTTGTCATGTTAACTTACGCTTAGTATGATGTTTCAAGTCAATTCGGGCAGCACAATTTTTAGCGTGCTTTAGGGTAGGCCGTGCAATTGAATTTTAGATTAACCCTTCAGACCTAAATTAAGTACGAAGCTTGATTTAATAAAATTTAACTTATTAACTTTAGGATTAGTCGTGTTAGTTCAGGACTAGTTGTGATTCCTAATTGTAATCACTTGTATAGTTTGTCACTTAACTAAAAGTTTTAGTAGTTATTGGGAATCATCATGTATTGTATATTTCTCCTAAATGCTCTGTTACTTTTCCATTAATTTTTTATTAATACAACTCACTTTAGAACAATCTTCTAAAGAAAAGGCCTGATTGAAGGGGTCACTTATTTATGAGTGTCAATCAATTATGACTCGGCGTTGTGCATGTCGTTGTTTTTAATTGAACGTGAAACTAAAATCATTGCTAAGTGCACATAAAGTAAATTGTAAAATATAAATAATAATTTATATATTATATATTATATATTATATACTATTTGGATGAGCTTATATTAATAGAGTTTTTGTCAGTAGAACTTTTCTGAAAAAAACTTTTCTAAGAAGTCAATTTACTGTTTGATAATCAATTAAAAAAGAGCACTTTTGAAAGAATTTTATGTAGTAGATTATTTGGTAACATAAAAATAAAAAATATTTTTAATTATAAATAATTTTTATTTTGTAATAAAAATTATTTATGCATATAAATATTATTTAAAGTATATTAAACAATATACAAAGCACAATATATTAATTATTATATAATTTCAAACTATATGAAACATGAATGAAAATATATTTAACCAAATCTTTTATATGTATTATAACATTAACAAAACTAATATCAATATTAAAATATATTTAAAAAGTCAAATAATATTATATAAATTCTAAAATAAACGTGAAGATAAATTTGTGGATATTGTAAAAATTATGTATAAAACATAGGGGTAAAAGGGACTAAAAATAGGTTCATTAATTGATATGAGAAGTTCTAAATTTAAACTTCTAAAAAAACTATATTTTAACTGCCGAAAAAGTTATATTTACTAAAAAAGTGTTTTTCTATTTTACACTCAAATATTCATTTTTCTTAAAAAAAACTTTTACAGTGAAAAAAGTACTTATTTATCTTCCAAAAGCTCAACTAAATAGGCAGTTAGTAAATATCTCGTTGAAACGCACAATCTAAAAAATTCGGTAGTACACAATCTTATCCCTAATTAAAATAATTGGTAATTATTTGGATTGAATTAAGTCAAGATTTTTAACAGGTGATTCAACCTAGGTCAAACTCATTAAGTCATCTTAAAATAATAACTCTGATATTACAAAGACAACCCTTGGCCAATGAGTAAAAATAACAATATTCAGTAAAAATTTCACGAAACGTAGAATCTGAAGAAATCCAGTAATATATAATCTCTAATTAATAAAGAGACTGCTTCCAAAGATTATCTATAAATTAGATTTTAGTTATACTAGCTAACACATAATTCCTATTTCATTTTAGGAGCATCAACTTTTAAAGTTTGTCTTATAGGAATCTAAACTGATCAATGCCCATGATCTACAGTCCAAGGCTCTCTCAAGCTTAACTTAAATTCGACATTAAGTATAATCAATCTAAATTAAGCTTAATTTGCCAAATTTGACTAAAAGGTAGAGAAAACCTATACAAAGAACATAGTCGGAGAGGATAGACATGATATACAATGGTAAGACACATGGACCCCATCGGATGTGAGGATTGGGTTTGACTTGATGATCATCAATGATACGTCTTCAATGCTCAAAGCATGTGATTATCATGATTGATAAAAAGCCGCTGGGATTGAGATGGGCTAGTGTTTTTAGTGGACATGCATGGCTGGACTCCTTATTACATCGGCTTTCTTTTTTATTTTTTGTAAATCATCAATAAATTTGACTTGGGTTGATACTTTATAGTGGTGTGTTCTAAAACAAAGTTTAAGAATCAATGATTAATTATCTGACTTTTAAAAGCTAATAAAAGCAATATTTTAAAAATTAAACCATAAATTAAATAGATAAGAAAAGATGTTTAAAATTTAAAATATTAAACTGGTATTAGATTGTTGTAAAATTGATCAAATATTAAATAAAATTAAAAATTTGAAATATGATTGAAAGATAATATCCTTACCTATTAAAAATTTTAAAAATTAATTAAAAAATAAAAATTAATTGATTTATTTTAGTTCATAAGAATTATGAAAATTGACTAATTAATCAATAAATTGATTGATTTTTAATAACAAACATTATTAAAATAAACTGAACTAAAAAATTAAAAACTTGAATTACTCAAAATTTTTACGATTAAATTGTTCGAACTGATTGAGTTTTTTAAATCATTGATAAAAAATATGAAGAAGGATTTTAATATATGTCAAGAAAATGAATTCTCCGATAAAATTAAACAATTTAAAGAAACCCATTTTCATTTAATAATAAATTCTTTAAAAATATTTTACGGTATAAAAACTTCTTTTGCTACAATATAATTAATTTGTAAACGTTAAAGTTAGAAATTTATTTTACAATTTTTAGATGGTGAGTAAGAAACAAAAGGTCACAATCCAATAGTAATAAATTTGTTGTTCCTAAATTACTGTAGCCGCTGTGCCTGAATAAATCCCGCGTAATGAGGGTTTCGAAGATTGTTTGATTAGTATGGTATTTAAGTAAAAAGGGAAATACTTTCTGACTAATTCTTGTGTGAATATTAGTTAATTTTTATTATAAATAGTAAAAATAGTAAAACACAAAATTCCTATGTAGTTTTTAAAATATTAGAAAATTCCTTGATCTCTTAAATTTTTAAATTTTTATGATTTTTAATTTTGTAGAAAATCTTTTTCAAATGAAAATAACAAAAAATATTTTTCAATTCAAACAAAAACAAATTAAATTTGACATAAATTAAATGCTTATTATAATTATTTTAAATTATCAATTCAAATCCAGTCTAAATCATTGAAATCAAGTTTCACAATTGAGTTAAAGAATATTATGTCGGTAATATTTGATTAGTTCACATATGCAAGTGCAAGACACCTTCTTATATTACATTAAATTTTTTATTTCAGTTACTCTGTTATAATATTGTTTTATTAAATCTCATCTATATATTTATACAGAATTTAAATAAATGTATGGATTATATTTAATAGAACATGAATGAAAATTTAAAAAATAAGAGATCTAGTCCCTTCTTATACACCAAAGGATAAGATAGGGAAAAAGTCAAGAATAAGATAAAAGAAAAAGGCTTCAGCTTTTGTAGTTGACTTGCCCCAGAAAGTCTGGCAAATTTGTAGGCAGTAAAGGGAATCCTATCCCCACACAAAAGGTATTCTCTTTTTGCTTCTTTATTTCATTCTTTAGGATGTATTGGATCTCCACTCATTGCTAATGGACTTAGGTGCACTCCTCTCATACCCAACAGGTTGAGATGAGTTGTAAGAGAGCATCAAGCATGTGTGGTCTCAAAAGAATGAGTGAAATTATGAAAAAAATAAAAATAAAAATTTCAAAAAAAAAATCACTGCTCTTGTTTCCTTGTTCATGTTCTTTTGTGGGGGAGAGGAATAACTTTTTGCATGCTTAAAAGATGGAATATATTTTTTAAAAAAGCTTGTCTTTTTAAGGAGTATAAACTATAAAGTAAAGTGGGAATAGGAACCCCACTCACTAACCCTATCTTTTTATTTTTATTTTTTACATACACTTTTAAGATTTAATTTTTAAAAAAATACGCATGAGATAAAAATTTAAAATGTGTGAAATAATATGCAAATTAATGTATTAATTAAATCACTTATCATTTTATGGGTATAAAATAAATTATTTAGTAAATTACGAACTTAAAATTATATCGACCTTAAAAACCTATCGACTATCAAATATTATTGATAGTGTGAGTTTATATGTAATATTATGTAAATTAGTCTTTTAATTAAATTACTTAATAATTTACGTATATGGAATAAATTATTTAAAAATTACCAACTTAAAAATAAATTAAATTTATTGAATACATCAACAACTCAAAGATGATAGAATTACGTTTATATGTAACAATCTATAAATTAGTCTTTTAATTAAATTATGTAATAATTTATGTATATCACATAATTTGTCGTTTCTTTATTATCACATTTTGGTTTATTTTTATTATTATTCTTATTATACTATATTTTATTTTCAATATTTTTTTTACTATTAGTAGTTTAGTAGTTTTTTTAACTATTGTAAATATTTCTTTTTGTGTCCTGCTTTATTTTTTTCAAGTCATATCTGCACGTGAGTTTACTGAAAATAATCTCTCTACTATGTAGGGGTAAGGTTATGTATAATTAACCTCTCCAGACCCTGATTCACTGCAAGATTTCAGACTGGATGCGATAATGATGACATAATTTAAGAAATTACCAATTTAATCTTTTAATACAATACTATTAATTTTGCTTTAAACAAACCCTCAACTATGGTGCGGTGGGCATGGACTTAGATGGTTGGATAGTGCACCCATCATCTCTACCATTCTTGATGTTCCCCAATACCTAATCGACCTTTGGAATTGTGGAGTTTTGCCTCCACCATTCAAGTCAAGACCATCTAACTCCACCCCCACGAGCTTTCATTTCAAACTTCAAAAAGAGGACCATTGGACGCATGAAAACGTTAATGGGCATAAAACATGTTAATGATGCTATATGCCTGATAGTATTCCCAAAACATGGGGTACGGTTGGACACAACCAATGTAGTGTTGGATTGGTGAGGTTATAATGATGTGTAATGGTCCATTTTTTAAGGCACATATGCCCTAAGAATCCTCTTCCAATCCCCTTGTGAAAAGCTCCTTTAGGTGAGCAAGGCATGATTTGTAATGGTCCCTTTAGGAGACACACTATACATGGGAATCCTCCTTTTTGCCTTCTTATTATCAACTATCTACCAAAAATATCAATCATGCATGACTATATAAACCAAATAAAACGTTGTAACTTTTATAAAAGCAAAATCATAAAATTTTTTAATTTTTTTTAACTAAATCAAAAAATATATAAAATGATTTTTATACTTATTAGAAAAGGTGTGCAAATTTTAATTAGTTTTTATAATTATTCTATAATTTCATGCACTTCTATAATCTTTTATTTAAAATTTTCTTTCTTTCTCTAATTTGAATTGTTTTTAATTTTTTTAGATAATCATTTATTTAGATGTTAATTTGATATGAAAATCGTTAACCTCGAAACAAAGTCAACTAACCAATAAAACATTAACCTCGAAACAAAGTCAACTAATCAATAGGACTATATCTATACAATTCAACAAACTCTCTTAACCAAAGCATGCCTTGGCATACTTATCACATGAAGACTTTTTCCAAGTCCTTGAAAAACCCGTTTCATTAAACTCGTCAAATGTAAAAACCGAAGAATAGTATAGAGACAGATTGCTAATATCAACGGCCGACAAGAACAGACTTTTTATCAAACCTAAGTAATAAAATTACTATATTGTTACGACAATAACAATATAGTAAATTTTTTGTTGAAAAGTTCATATTATCTTAACCAGTTTCAAGATAAAATTACACAAGCATGTGTTAGGAAATCTCCTGTGTCCTTGACCATTCAATGATGATATTGAGGCTACTTGGTCTCATGTACCAAGTTCCTTGTACTTATTACAAACACTTGCCTTGTAAGTTGCAAAATGAAACAAGAGCCTGCTTATTATAATGCCTTTGACTATCTTATAATTATGGAGTTTTGTCTTTAATAGGGTGGTCCATTTGACCTAACTTCTCTGGTTCAAATCACAATTAAAAAGTGTTAGCTCTCAATTATCTAAAAGATAAAGAAATGTCGAATTTATAGATATTTATTTTATTATTTAACCCTTAAATAACTTATTTAAAATATGTAATTTACAATTATATATATATATATATCAATACATGTTCGTCTCTTTTGCTTTGGTGTGTTCTGGGTTTTATCAGGTTTTCTGAAATTTATGTTCTTTATGATTTTTTATTTTTGATATTAGCTTCTTTGTTTGATTTAGTATTTAATACTTTTTGGGTTTGATTATGTTGATCTCTTTGCATATGATATTATTAAGTTTATATCAAGATTGAATTTTATACTTAATAATCTTATGATTTCAGACGTTTTGTATTTCTACATGTCGAGTCAAAGCTGAGTTCTTTGATGCTTTATTAGTCTCTTATCATTTAGATATTGATACTTTTTTATGGATAAAGAGATATTATATTTTGTTATATTTTAGTTTTAAAATATATTTTATTTTTAAAAATCGAGTTATATATTATTTTTATTTATATATTTATTGTAATTTTAGTTACATAATTTTTTTAATGTGTTAGTTTTACTTATTTACTCTTTAATCTGCATTATTCTTTTATTGTTACATCTGCATGTGGGCCTACTAGAAACAGCTTCTCTACTATGTAGGGATAAGGCTGCGTATTATCAGACCTCTTCAAATGCCGCTTCATTGTGGAACTTCGGATTGGATGTGATGATGATCTAATGCATGTTCGTAAAATATTAATTATTGGTTAAATTGTTTTAAAAATATAAAATTTGAATTTCAAAATAAAGTTTAATCAATTTTCTCCTATTGCATAATTGTAAAATCACAATGCATAACTATACATTGTTATTTAAGAGTAGGAGAAATTGTCTATACCTAATGTATGTTCCAAGGAAATTGGAAGGTATTGCATGTGGAAAATTCAATGTCATTTCTTATTTATTATACCTCGACTTCAACTCAATATATGCACCGGTCCATTTTGTCTTCTATATTAAGTTATTAACCAATCGTACTTTTGTTATTTTGTTATGACTTTATCGTTATGTCATTTTCATTGCAAATAAAAATCATTTTCTTAGTTTCTAGAATAATTGGAAGCGTCAAACATTATTCTACTCAATAATAAGGAACACATTAACTATTAACTATTAAATATCTATCGAATTTAAGAGAAGAAATCTGAAAAATGATATTTTCTATATTTTATAATAATTAGAAAATCTAATTATTTATTTATAACATGTTATCGATTAAAAACTAAATATTATTGTAATTTAAAAGAAACGATTTCGTGTGCTATATTTTATAATAATTAGAAGGTCTAATTATTTATTTATCAATAATAAGGAACACATTAACTCATAAAAAACTAATTTTAGTTAATTATTTAATTGGTAGAATATCTTTTGAAAGAAGAAACCTTTTTCAATATTAAAAAAAATTAAAGCAAAAAAACCCAAAAAAATCAAAATCTCATGTGAAAGGAATATGTAGAGTAGGTCAACCCTATTGACAAATTCGGATGAGCTATCAAAAGATTGACCAACTGGTGATGATGTGCACGTGTGTTAATCTTGTCACGTGATGTGCAAAGCAATAAGGTGAAGATCTTTATATATATATTTATATAGATCAAAATCATAAGAAAAGAAAAAGGGGATATACATGACCATCAAGTAATTGATAGTATACCTCTAAAACCATAACTTCTTATTTCACAACTTTATGATTGTATTTAAGGTTGAGCATAACATCTTTATGCACCCATTTCGGTATAACTAATGTATTTAACAACTTTTAATTTAGCGATATGCATGATTTTTTGATAACTTCTAGTTTAATCAAGGAAATCACATAAAATAAATCTGCTATTGAAAATTATATACTTTAAATAGAAGATATAGAAGATATAGTAATTTCTTGTGAATTTGTCAATATAAACGGGAGAGAGAATACTTTGATATTATTGATAAACGTTACATTGATTAGCAATATCCCACCATTTTGACTCATGCCACGCCCAATGATGCTTCATTATGTTAGGTGTTGGCCACACCCTTCACAAGATTTTGATAAAGTCATCTCTCTAGAATCATAATTAATGGGTAATAATTAATAAATAGCATCCCACTTGTCCTCTTTTGAATGGGTTAATAAAGATTAAAAATTTAAATTTTATTTTATTAAATAATTTAATATATTTGAAAAGTTATTTATACTTCATAGTTTAACATAATTTTCTTTTCTATTTAATTATAAATATAAGTAAAAATAAAAATTGATTTTGAGTCCTAATTAAATCAATTTCCAAATATTAAATTTAGATTGAAATGAATTAAAACTTCAACAAAAATAAATTGAACCTCAATTAAAATATCAAATTTATATGTGTAGTGATTTTATTATTTTTCTCCAAAAGCATCCACTTAGCACTTCTTTAGTTATAAGAGATAAAAAGAGGTAATGATTAAAGCTTCATGGTAGAGTTCAAAAGGATCAATTATTTTCTCCAACTTATTTATTATATTTTGGTCTTTTAAGTGACTCCAACTTTAGTGTCATTTAGCATTTATCTCAACATAGAGTTGGAGATTATCCAAATTAGACATGCATAAAAAAATGAATAAATAGATTTTTTAAAAATAAATGAAGTATAAATCTAGATAAAAAATGTGGAATTTTGCAAGCTTTTTTCAAATTTTATTAATTTAAAATATTATATAATAATTTTAAATGTTTGTTAACTTATTTTAATATAAATTATAGTGCAATCGATTATTAAATATACGATAAACCTGATTTAACTTGAGTTTAATAATTATTAAAATAATAGGATAAAAAATAGTGAAAAGTTTTTTATATTTTAAATAATAAAGATATTTTGTAAACTAAATAAAATTACAAAGAAGGTTTTTTTAAATAATAATTTTTTTGAAAAATCAATAAAAACCAAATTGAAAAATAGAGGAAATGGTGAAAGTGTAGACCCAACAAAGCAATGAATGCCATGATTATGCAAGTATAAAAGCAACTACTTTTTTTTTGTTAATTGATGTTTTTTTGGGTATTAATTATTTGTTTTTAACAATGTCATATGGTCAAAAGGCTCTCATGTTCATTCTCTCTCTCCATCTTTGCATTGTCTTCTTCTTTGAAGTTACTTGCACTGTCTTCAATGGCGGCCACCAACTATGCTACAACAAAGCCATCCATTTTTGTTCTCTCTCTCCGACTCATTCATTTGCTTTGACAACTATTTTAGGCCTTTCAACGCCTCTTCTCCCACATTCTCTCTAAAATACAACCACAAAGCCAAAGTCCACTCTCTAAAAGTAAGGAGACTCAATCCTCGTCTCTTTCTCTCTCTTGGTCTCTCCCTTGGTTTTCGTGTTCAAGTTCGGCTTTTGTTACAAACCCATTACTCCTCTCTCATTCCAAGAAAGAAAAAACGAACTTTAGCGTAATTCTCACCACTTTGAGATCTGTTTTTCTCTTTGTAGTTCATCTGGTTTAGTAGATATTTCGTTGTTTCTGCTGTGTTCCTTATTTGGGTTGTTGGGTTATCTTGTTTTTGAATCTTTAAGAGTTTTTGGAAGTAAAATGGGAAGTAAATGGAGAAAAGCTAAGCTGGCCTTGGGTATGAAGCTTTGTGTGTATGTGCCAACAACGGTGGAAGAATCTCCACCCTCACCGACTGAGAGGTTATCTGACGCAGCGTTGCTTTCGCCTTCAAATTGGGATACAAGGCCAATGACACCAACACCATCTTCACAGGGATTAAGGTTGTCCAAGAGCGGAAGCAAGTCATCAAAGGTTGGTACTTTGTTCTAGTCCTCAATCTTTTTGGCTTTCAAAGATTGTTTTTCTTGTGTCTAATCTCTAATCCTCTGGTTTTCGTATTTCTAGCACTGAGTCGATGATATTGACATAAAAAAAAAGAAACGTACTTTTGGATGGTAGTTTCTTTATATTTGAGCTTTGGTACGATGAACTTATGAGAGTTTCTGAGTTCGTTGCCTAAAAGTAATTGAAAAAATTGAGCTTTTTTTTTTTAATGAAGACTTGCATATTCTCCTTTAGTTGTTGCTGGTCCTCTGGTTTTGTTTGTTTTGGTTTCAAAATTTCCTAACTCCTAGCTGAGGAAAAACGAAATGAAGTTTCAGTTATAGGTATTTTGTTGCTTTTATCCATAGTAGACAGAACTGCCTTAGAACTTGAGACAAATCAAGACAAAGGATGCTCTATTCTGGCGTTATGTCATTGCCCGAGCTTGTGATGTAATGATCGGTCTTTGATTCTAACTTGTTTATGATATTACCATGAAAGTGGTGAGCACTTTAATTGTCATCTAATTCGTTTTTGCTTTGTTTATCTCTGGCGAGTTATTTCATTACTATTCACATAATACTTTTAGTACTCTTATTGCTCTGTGGCCAATCACATGATTGAATAATCTGATCTTTCTGTATCTTGATTAATTTGTCTCACCACACTAAAAGCTGAAATGGTTTGGTCTCATACAATAATTATCGAAAAAGAATCTCTTTTCAATCTGATCAGACTTCCTCTGGATCATGTATTGAAAAGGGGGGAAGATGATTAATTTGGATAATATGAGCTTTCTTTTTTCATCTTATCCAATGTTAACAGTTTTGGCTGTTTTGGAGACCTGTTGAAATTATTGTGGATGAGTGATGTCATGTTGCATTTTACTCCCTGGTGTGTGGGTTAATCCAGAAGTCCCTTTCTAAGCCATCATAGATTCCCTAAAGAGTACAAAGAAAACTGCAGGGTTTTTGTTTCCTTTTCCTCCTCCTCTGTAGCGCAAGAAAAGCAACTTTATGTTGGATTGAACTGTTTTTGATGTTTGAAGTCGAAGCTTTCCTATTGACAAATTTCAACATATTAAGTAAAAGACAAAGAAGGTTCATCAAAACAATAAAGTAAACATCATAAAAGCAACTTATTAGTGTACAGAAGCTGAATCACGGAATAGATACTTGACAACCTTTAAGAAGTCACTCTGTTTTTTTGCACTCTATTTCTTCTAGTATGTCCCATTTGTTGGATACCTTAAGTTGACCTTTTCTTCAATATTACCACAGATTAGATTGTAGTTTTCACTTTTCCCCTTTCTGAGATCTATAGTTTAATTTTGTAACCTCAAAATTCCAGAGACTGGAGTCTGTTTGGAGTGAAAACAACAATCACAACTTTAATTAGGAAAAGCAAAACCTTGTGCAGAAAATGGATAGGGGGATTGGATATTTGGTCGTCCTAAAAATATGAGAATATTACAATCTCGAGAATATTACAATCTCAAGAAATTCACCGACTCTTGATTATGCTGCATCTTCTGGTCCCAGATTGGATGGATGAGCTTGAAACAACTTTATCCATATGCTTTTGCAAAAGAAAAATAGATGAAAAACAAAAGCATGAGCTCATGGTTGTTGGATTGAAAACTATTTGTTTTGTGAGGTATTATATTTGATGTCATCATGCAAATTAAACTTAAAAGCTCACTCTTAATTGTCTTTTTGAGGAATAGTCTCTGATTCTTTTGATCTTGTTGTTTGTGTAGCTCAGAATGTGGTCAAAAGCTCTTCCTTATGCCTATCAAGATTAAGGCTCTAACTTTTCTGGTGCTATGATAATTTAGTGCCAGCTTCATTTTACAGTGGCACTTTGCACAATTCTTTCCAGCTGTAAAATACTGATTAGGATATATTAAGTGAAATTATTATCTAGATTTCTATGCCTGGTACATCCTTGGACATTCATCTCATGCTCACTGCTTCACATCCTTGATGCTGCTAATTGTTTGTATTTCGGATCATATTAGTAACAATCCTCAATTGTATTTATGCCTTCTGGTTATCTTTATTTATCTTTCAGCAAACATGCTCAATATGCCTGACGAAGATGAAACAAGGAGGGGGCCATGCTATTTTTACCGCAGAATGCTCACATTCATTCCACTTCCATTGCATCACTTCAAGTGTGAAACATGGCAACCAAATCTGTCCTATTTGCAGAGCAAAATGGAAGGAAATCCCTTTGCAAGCTCCCTGTTTGGATCCTTCACCTGCAAGAGCCTCAATCAATGCATTAGGTTGGGCTCAAAATGATGCTTTGTTGACTATGGCACGCCGTATTCCTCCTCCTCATCGACAGCTGAACCGGCGATATATCATGCCTCTACTTCAGAATCCAGAACCTAGTGTATTTGATGATGATGAATCCCTAGATCTCCAGCCTGCATTTGCTGATGGCAGCTCTTCCAATAACAATGGACAAGATGCCAATTCTACAAAAATAATAGAGATCAAAAACTACCCAGAAGTATCAGCTGCATCGCGGTCAAGATCTTATGATAACTTCACTGTGTTGATCCATCTGAGAGCTGCTGCTGCTGTTACAAGACAAAACCTGACAAGACCGCAAGCCAGATTATCTCAAATGTCTCTTACTCCTCGTGCTCCAGTCGACTTGATCACAGTCCTTGATATCAGTGGTAGCATGGCAGGTACAAAACTGGCTTTGCTAAAACGAGCAATGGGTTTTGTGATACAGAACCTTGGATCCAATGATAGGCTGTCAGTCATAGCTTTCTCTTCCACTGCCCGACGACTATTTCCCCTTCGTCGAATGACTGACACAGGTCGACAGGAAGCTCTTCAAGCTGTTAACTCTTTGGTCGCAAATGGTGGGACTAACATTGCTGAGGGCCTGAGAAAGGGAGCAAAGGTAATGGAAGAGCGAAGAGAAAAGAATCCTGTGGCAAGTATAATACTGCTGTCAGATGGGCAGGATACTTACACCGTGAGCAGTTCTGATGGTAGCCAGCCTCATCAAAATTACCAACTGCTTCTTCCTTTATCTATTCACAATGGTGAAAATACAGGATTTCAAATTCCAGTGCATGCATTTGGCTTTGGGGCAGACCATGATGCTTCATCAATGCATTCGATTTCAGAAATCTCTGGGGGTACATTCTCTTTTATAGAGACAGAAGCTGTGATGCAGGATGCTTTTGCTCAGTGCATAGGGGGACTTTTGAGTGTTGTGGTGCAGGAACTGCAAGTTGGTATTGAGTGTGTTGATCCATCTGTTTGCCTTGGCTCAGTGAAAGCTGGAAGTTATCCAAGTCGTGTGATGGCTGATTCACGCACTGGATCTATTGATGTTGGAGACATGTATGCTGATGAAGAGAGGGATTTTTTAGTTTCAGTCAGTGTCCCTACAGAAGCGTCCAGAAATCAAACATCGTTGTTCAAGGTGCGATGCATGTACAAGGATCCTTTGACCAAAGAAATGGCAACGCTGGAAAGTGAAGAAGTCGTGCTCGAGAGGCCTGAAATTCATGGTGAAGCAGCAGTGTCAATTGAATTAGACAGGCAGCGCAACAGGTTTCAGGCAGCAGATGCAATGTCCCAGGCCAGAGCTGCTGCTGAGCATGGAGACCTAGCTGGTGCAGTGTCAATCCTCGAAAATTGCCGGAGAATGATGTCAGAAACTATTTCAGCAAAATCCCATGACCGATTGTGTGTTGGATTAGATGCTGAACTCAAGGAGATGCAAGAGAGAATGGCAAGTAGGCATGTATACGAGGCCTCTGGTAGAGCTTATATTCTTTCAGGCCTAAGCTCACATTCATGGCAAAGAGCAACAGCAAGAGGAGACTCCACTGATGGCTCAAGTCTCGTTCAGGCATATCAGACCCCATCAATGACACAGATGCTAACTCGATCTCAAGCAATGTTACTAGGTAGTCCCTCATCTCAGAGGCTTATGCAACCAATTTGGCCATTTGGATCACCAAATCCTAGGTGATTTCATATGATGAATCTAGCCATTTGGATCACAATATGGCCTTCTCCAGCACCTCCTTTTTTCTTTTTCTGTTTTCAAAGATAATTTAGAGTTTACGGGGATAAACGGTAAAAAAACAAAGGAGAGGAAAATTTTTTGACTTTGATTTTACTCTTCTTACAGGTGTAAATGAATAAGAACTGGGTTAAGATTGTAGGAATATATATTGGGAGGGGAAAGGAAGACTAGTTAAACATTAAATAATTTTTGTTTCTTCATGTTTGTGTTGGAGGGGTGGTGTACATATTGGAGTAATGGTGTTTTGCTTCAAAAAGACCTTGGTATATTGTTTGTAATTGTGGAAATGGTTTTGGATGAAGTTTTGCCTAAATAGTTTACCTGCTCTCAATTATTTCCAGAGCTGAAAGTTCTTAGCCAAGCACGAGTCAATCTTTTGATATTTGTTAGCTCTCTTATATGCATATAAACACACTATACACAACAACCTACGATCTTGTGTCTGTCGGGCAACATCCTGAGGGCCTAAGACAGAATGATATAATGTTTTTCTGTATCATCAGCACAAGGCTGTGTGTACTGCTGTTTTATGTTCAAACTCGGTACCTGATCACGAGGAAGGGAGAAATCAAAACATAGTTATAGATTCTGTAAAATGTGTTATAGTTACTGCTAGGCTACTTAAATCTCCATTTATGGATGTTTTTAGGATGGGATACCATCTGCTAAAAGTTAAAGAAAATTGGAGCACCATGGATTCCATCAATTTCAGGACTCTTTTTAACTTGTGTGAAATGTGGATGAGTCAGTTCTGGATGGAAATTTGTCCCGAGTTTCCTCTCATACTCATTGGCGTAAGCTTCAGAAGTACGAAGAGGTTTTCTAAGACCGTGTTCTTCGGTCACCAAGTGTACAAGTAAGCTTCGATAAACAAGCCTAACAAGAAACCTCTCAACACTCTTGACAAGAAACATATCCAAAAAGTTTCCTGATTACTTCTGTGATACAAGGGTTTGCATGGAGTGCATGTTTAGTTGGCACACAAACTTGAAATAAGTTCATTGACCACAATAGAAGAATCAAATGAACCTATTCAAGAAAGCTTTGATAGGTTGAGGGTGAATGATTGAGAATGGACAGGAATGTCTTACCAAATCAGTTCTTCCATGTTTGTACGTTTTGTTTACACACTTCCCCACGTAAACATGATCTTTCTCTCCATTTAAACCCTTAGGCCTCAGTTCCTTACTGTCAACAACCAACGTCTAGTTACAGGTCTACAACGGAACTTGGTGCTCAGAAATGAATCCGCCACCTCCAGCAGATGCACCGCCACCCCCACCCCCACCAGATGCACCGCCTCCAGTCCGTGGACCAGAACCTGGGCCGCCCCCAGGCCCTGGACCAGAACCAGGGCCGCCTCCAGCTTCATGGTACTCATAAATTTTCACTCAGATGATCTATAACTAAACAGATTGGTATAGCATCATTTACTCACGTTCGTTTCTCAATTTTTTAACGTACAGCTTTCGGGTCCTCCTCTGCTTTGGTCTGTTCTCGAGAAGGTCTGCACCACCAGCTTGACACTTGCACTATGTGCATTGGTTTACAATTATTCATCTTATTGGTTCATTCAACTCTTGCGTTGTCTTCCTTTTTAAAACCTTGTATCAATAAGTACCAAGGGACAATGCTATGATGATACTTTATTATTGTCTTAAACATGTTCAACAAGCTGTAACGCAACGAGAGGTTGTGAACCAATCTGGATTACGAAATACCACCATGGTTTAAAAATGCTGAAGTTAAGCAGAAGAATGTCCACAATAATCACAAGTTTCATGTATTAATTAATCAGTTAAATAATAAATAATAAATCAAAAAACTGCCGTCTGAAACATATTCACATTAGAAATCTTGATATATAACAATTTATTACGAGGACATAAATATTTGTATATATATATAACATGAACACAGTCCCATAGCTTAAGCACATAGCTCTTCTTGTCTAGAAATATAATTATTACAAGAATGAACCCACCAACATGTAAGATGGCCTATGTAGGAAGTTAAATTGCCCTTGATCGTCCAATAATTGAGCATGTGTACAATTTTGAAGATTTGATATCTCAGGATAAGTTTTAAATCTTCAAAACAAAAGGCTGCTTACGAAAAATAATGTCCAACTCTGTCGACTATTGGACATGGTTGAATAGTCTCAAAACTCATGTCCAAAGGCTAAAATGATGTTGTTTTAACTATTGGATAGGATTTGAACGAGTAAAATTGGACAAAAGATCCGAACTTGAAAACCAGGAGACATTATATGCAGACAGGATGTGCAGAAAAAGACAATGTTATTGTTCTAAATGAATCATCAAAATCTAGATACAGAATTAGCCAGCCAAGTAGCAACTAGTTAGTACTAACAACTTACAGATGAATTTGCAAGAAAGAAAAGAAATGGCAAGTGTGTAATTTTATTGTTTGCAGATTCTTCTTTTTTCACTCTTCTGATTTGCGATTTTCTGTGTCGTTCAGGAGTGGTGCGGTGGATGAAGGTGATCCTGTCAAATCTTTAGGATTATGTGGCTTTGTTCCCGCAGATTTTGGCTTTGATCTAGTAAAAGTAAACCTTTTAAACAAAAGATTCCAAATTCCCTTTGTCTTCACCAACTTATCAATCTCTTCTTTCATGCTTAAGCACTCTTTCTCAAGTTCAGAAACTCGGTCCTTCATGTCATCAACTGCTTTACTGCGGTCTTGTGAAGCTCCAACATGAGCATGCACGTCACTTCTGGCAAGGGCAAGATTTGCTGTAAAATTTTGTGAATTTTCAAGGCTGTCAGACACAAAGAACCAGCCAGCAAGTGAAGTGCGGAGTCTTAGTTGTTCAAAGAACAGAACTTGGACGATGACTCGAAGAGGTAGTCTCTCATTCTGGGCTGCATGCGTGCTAGCTTCCAATGAGAGCTTCTGGCAGTTCATGAGCCTGCAAAGTTGTTCCCTCTCGAAATCAATTAGCCAAGGATGTGCCTGAAGCAGAGGAAACCAATGATGTGAATTGAAACCATGAAGATGAAAATTACAGGCACAAGAAAGTATAATTGAAAAACAGGACCTCTCCAATTGTTGTAAGTTAGCTACATGGCTTTATGACAAGCAATTCGGTCTAATATTTTAAGCAAATAGTACTGCACCTCAAGCTGTAGTAATTTGAGGAAACATTAAGAGCCTACTTCAGCCATAAAGGGGTCTTCACTAATTTGAAATGCCAACAATATAATTTGGCAAAGAAAAACATCAGGGAAGAACCAAAACCAAACTTTCACATTTACCTTGAGATATATATCGATTGCACGGTAAAGTCCATCGTCTATTGGCCTGGCATAATCAGGTATAGCTGCTGCAAGAGACTGAAACTTTGCCAATTTCAAGTTAATATCAGGTGCCACCTCTGCTAGGTAGTTATCAATCAGATTAGCCACCAATGTCACTGGAGTCAGTGAATGGGAACCTTCATCCAGTGCATCATTTGATGTAATGGCATCCTGATCCACTAGCATGAAATGATCAAGAATCCGCTGCACGCAGTCAATATCGTAAAGTGTTTCCATAGAATATGCTGTGTTCGGTATCAAAAGATCCTCGACAGCAGTTTCGTGCAACTGGACCCCAACTCGTTTCTCTAAATTCTCTCGACATGATGAGCTAGCATGCAACACCATGGCAGTCCTCAGAAGCCTGAGAAGGAATTTGCTTGGAACAATACTCTTCTGATAAGGTATTAATTCCACTAATTCTTCAAGGAGATTTCTTTGATCTCCGTCCAACGAGGGAGACTTGGTTGACACAGGTGGGGGATACTCTGCACTTTGGATGCTTGATTGCCTGCCCAGCAAAGGAAGATGCCTCATTGCATAGTGCATTATAGCCCCAGCAACCCTCTCAGGTTTCATACCATTTGAACCAACAGCCAGAATTACCCTTTTATACATAGGTAACCTAAGGGAAGACGCATCCCTATACCACCAATCTTCCCCCATGGAATGTGGTTTGGTTAAAGTACATATTCCATTCCAAAATACTGTACCTTTCGGGTCCTGAAAGTCGCAGCATCCTGACATCGGCCAACTGAACAAACTCGGATCTGCCAAAGCTTTCATTGCTAACGAATTGATGCATCGTGAAACAATATGAAGCTCTTCGGCATATGACATGACCTCTTCACAAGCTTCAAGAGCCTTAAGAGAGTCCGTCCAATTACTTAGGATTTCATTCAAAAAACTTTCTGTTTGTGCAATTAGATTTCCCTCCCCATAGTCTTCGGTCATCTGAAGATACTCAGCAGCACATCTAAGACCAACTATACTCATGGCAGTGACTTGAAATTTGACATCATAACAGAATTTGGCCACAAGTAAGAATGATTTGGCTCCTCCAGGCATTTCATGAAGCTGTAAAAGACACTTCTTCCCATCTTCACCAGAAAACTCCCCGATAAGCTTTTGTAGCAATTTACTTCTGGAAAGCAACGGAAACTGTTGGAGATGCAAGCGTTAGAGCAGGCAACAATAGTCCAACGAGTAACCAGAGTAAAAGCAAAAAAACAAGATGTCACTAATCCTTTTCTGCTTCACATTCTTGAAGAATTCAAACTTTGAGACTTGCGTTTCAATACTTTCAGTTCATCTCATTTTTAGTTCAAGTAAAAATGGAGGTTCAAGATACACACCTTGTGGAGATGAAAGGACATATCTCCCACTTCGACGATGACATCGCTTGGAAGTCCAGTTGAACAAAACCTGCAGAACATGCATGTTTTGTCCTCATTAGCGAGAATTGATGTATTTCCACACAAAAAACACTTCTTTCTCCTTCTGTTATTGGTTTGATTTACTTATAATGCTAAAAACCAGTAGTATGTATCTTCCCAACTACAGCATTCATTTGACAGATTCTACATCACTCATTCTCCAGTTCTTACAGAATCAACTGTCTCCCTCATACCCGACCAGATACTCGACCACTGAGAACGACATCATTAACATGTCAACCTTAATAAACAAGAGTCCCGTGAAATTTAACAAACTGAAAAGTTCCACAGAATGCATGAAAAAAGAACAGGAATTTATCAGAAAGAATCCAACTTTATCAAAAACCCACAGCCTAAAATCACAAGAACATCAAGAAAAGGGCAAACCAGGAATGTCCATCGAGGGAAAACACGTCAGACTTTGATCCCAGTTTCATGCAGGCCATGAACAAACTCAATACACTCTCACTTCTCTTATCATTTGGATTCTAAAGAAACACCAAAAGCACTCTTCCAAACGATCAGAGCCAATACGGAAAGTGAGGTACGATGTAGTCTTTTAAGCTTTCTGGGAAGGTTCAGAAAAGTAAAAAGAATATAAAATGGAAAAACGTCCCGAGTCTAAAGGGAAAAATCCAGGACCAGAATATCAATGCTGTTGTGTGACCAAGCAGCAGCAATTAATAAAAAGATAAACTTTAAGTGTCTGTTGAGTTAGAATTAGTGTTAATTAATCAGTAATTAACAGTAATTTACTAAAAATTTCACATTTTTTTAATTGAAATACGAAGCAATTCAGATTGGTATATCTTATCTCAAAGTAACAAAATTTAACAAACTTAAGCATTATCCGATTGATTCTCAAACCTTAAATCATGATAATTTTGGTTTAATCAAGTAATTAAAGCCCAAGTCAATTATCCCAAAACCTATGAGCCCTGACTTGTTGGGCCTATCAATTCAAGCTTTGTTTGTGAACTTTGTGTCTTGTTATAAATCTCTCTCTCTCACTTAAGTTTTGTTCAGGTCAACTGGAGCGACGACCATGGAAGCTCTGCAACGACCTTCACTAGTCCTGTTCATCTTCTCACTTCTCTCGGTCCTCGTCTCTTCCTCATCTTCAGATATCCAAATCGTAAACGCCGAGCGCAGCGTAAGCCTTTTCTTAGACTCTACTGATCATGTCTTTCAACGTAAAGCTTTCAACTTTGCGTTCCATTCGCGGATTTTGATTGTTATTACTTCAGTTCTTCGCTCCAAGATCTGTAAAAGTGCGTAGATTCGATTTGATTTTGTCGAGGTGGCGAATATTGTTACCAAATTCTGGGAATGTGGTTAGGGTTTAAGGTTTAGTTCATGTTAAAGTTGTGATTTTACGTTTTGGGAAGTTAACAAACGCTTGAAACTACAAAGTATTTGATTTTATGAGATTCTGAGGTTGTTTTGGAATCTGGTGATGTTTGAATCACCGATTCCGAACAAATGATGCTCCATTGAACTATATTTTTAATTTTGTTTTTTTGCTAATTATGAATGCAGATTGACTTGACGTCACATATTGTCAGGGTCTTCTTGACTTTGAAGGTATTGAATTCATTTGAATGGTCTAATACCATATTTTCTTAATTGGTGTTCTCAGTTCAGTTTTATATTTTGATCGATGATGAAGGTTCTCATTTTTAGGTTGAGAATAAAGGGACTTCTGCTGCATCTGAAGTATTTCTTGCTTTCCCACCAACTGAAGCAGAGCATTTAGCACTTGTCAAAGCACAAGCAGCTGTATGGAAGAAAAAGAAGAGAACTTATGTGCCTCTTGATGTGAAACCAACTGAATTACCTGATGCACCGAATGGAGCTAAACATTTCTCTATAATTTTGCGCAATCCACTGAGCTCTGGTGAAACTGCGACTCTAGAAGTGCTGTATATATTAACCCATTCGCTGGAACCTTTTCCAAAAGAGATTAGCCAATCAGAATCACAGTTAGTATATTATCGGGATAGTGCCCTAATTTTGTCTCCATACCATGTTAAACAGCAAACATCATTTATCAAAGCACCTACTACAAAAGTAGAGTCGTTCACAGATGTGGAGCCGACGAAACGCGCTGGTACAGAGCTAAAGTATGGTCCATATGAAGATCGTCCTCCATATTCATACTCCCCGATAATTATCCATTTTGAGAATAACCACCCATTTGCAGTGGTTGAGGAGTTGATTCGTGAAGTGGAGATATCTCATTGGGGAAGCCTCCAGATTACAGAATCATACAAACTGTTTCATGCTGGTGCTCGGCACAAAGGTGTATTTTCGAGGTGGGATTTGGTTCAATACAAATCCAAAGATTATAATGTTAGGCGTATTTGCGCATAAAGAGAATTATCTGCATTTCAACTATTGAAAATAATGTTCTGCAACTTCTTGTTGGTAGGGTTGAGTATCAGTCTAGGCCTTCCGTCAGTGGTGTATCATCATTCAAACACCTTTTAGCAAGACTACCACCTAGGGTGCATTCGGTCTACTATCGGGATGAAATAGGGAATGTCTCATCATCACATTTACGAACAGATTCTAGGAAGGTACAACTTTTACCTGTTCCATTTCTCTACTCCTTCATATTCCTCTGCAGGCATTGGTACTAATAACATGCTAATAACTGCAGATTAAGAAAATTTGAAGGCTAAAGAATGATATATTGTGTGTTTGACTATGTATTCTAAACAGTCAGAACTTGAAATTGAACCACGCTATCCTTTATTTGGGGGATGGAAATCCACTTTCGTCATCGGATATGGGCTACCATTGCAAGATTTTCTTTTTGAGTCTCCCGACCGAAGGCGTTACCTCAATTTCACCTTTGGTTGTCCTCTTGCAGAGACTGTTGTAGATAAGTTGATAATCAAAGTCTGTTCACTCTCTTTACTTCATATAGCTGCCACTTGATGTTTCTGTGTATTTGTTGCTATATCCCTTTATCCTTAACTATTGATGAATTTACAAATGCAAAATACTGTTCCATTTCAGGTTGTTTTGCCTGAGGGTTCAAAAGATCCTTCAGCTGTGGTGCCATTTCCAGTGGAGCAACATCTGGAGGTAATTAGTCTTTGTGACAGTATATTGATACTTGATTCAGGAAGCACATAATTATGCTGTTACATTGTTAACGCCTATTTCCTTAACTTTATATATACATAGCTTTAAAATTCTTAAGTTGTTTGCACATTATCTAGTGTTCTGGATGCTTTCAGGTCAAATATTCATACCTGGATGTTGTTGGGAGGACTGTGCTGGTATTGGAGAAGAAAAATGTGATTCCTGACCACAACATTCCTTTCCAGGTGAACTAAAATCTCCCTGTACTTGTTCATCAATTGCTCTTCCTCTGCCGTCTCTCTAGATATAACATAAATGAGTAACTAGTGGTTTTCTTAGCAATCAATGACATACAGTGGCAACACCATTTAGAGAAAGAAAGAAAACAACGTTCAGTATGACAATTCATATGATCTCTTCCCCCAAGTAAAGGGATATTGACACTATTTCTTCGTGCCGCAGGTCTATTACACTTTCAACCCGATCTTCATGTTAGCCGAGCCACTTATGTTAACGTCTGCATTCTTCTTGTTTTTCACGGCTTGTGTAGCTTACCTACACATGGATCTTTCCATACGTAAGTGAGATATACTTCAGAGTTTCTTACAGCTCCAGTTGAGCAAACCATGGAGTGTTGGATTTCACCAGTTTTCAAAGGCTATATGCTTTTTTTTTTCCCTTTCTTATGGCACACACATGGTTAATGTATGACTTGAGAGACTCAACATGTCAAGATGTAGGACTTGCTTTGGCCACCTTCACTTGAATTATGAGATTTTGATATTACTGTTGAAAGTAGTTGGCATTTACAACAAGTGCAATTTTTAGCTAGGCTGGAATTATATCTTCTTCTTCATGTATTGGCCTAATGCATATTCAATAACCAGATTGCTTTGGCAGGAATTGATTGCATTAAGACCCCATTGATCTTTAACAAAACTCAAAAGTTTATGAGATCCTTGTAATTTGATAATTAGTTTAATGGCCTCTCCTTTCAATAGGCAAATTGTAATCAATTTTATTTTTCAGTTTAATTAATAGTTATAGTTTAATATTAAATGCTATATTATACTCATATTTTAAAACTTAATACAATAAAGTACCATGAAAAGGGTTTAGTTGACCATTTATTAATAGGGATGACAATGGGTCGATCATGAGACTAAATTCAGATGTTTTTAATTAAACTTGAGTTTAGGCAATTCAGATTCAGCCTTATTCGAACTTAATTACAAAAAATGTTATTTTATATCTTAATTTTAAAATTTTATTTTAGAAAAATTGAAGGTGATTTATTGCCATCTTTATTTATTAATTAAGATGGTGTTTTTTTCTAAAATTAGATATATCTCAAAAAAGTGCAACTACATACAAAACTAAAACTTTAAAGAAAGCAATAAATAAGGCCAGCCAAAGACTAGGCAAATTAATGACTTTAGATGTTAATAAACTTTATTAAAAATTTATACATTAAAATAATTTTTTATTAACAATAAATTAAAATTTTAATTAAAAATTGTGAACACGATATTTAATAAAAAATTTATAGAACGAACGATAGAATCCAATTATTATTTCCAAATGTTTGATAATAAAAAACAGACAAGGTAATTTTTATAAATATCTGCTTTTTTTATCGACTTTTGTTTAGAAAAAACAGAAAAAAGTTACAATATTTTGATATATATCTCTTTTATTTATTTAATTCCATACTATATTAAATGATTACGGAAAGCACCCTTAGAACATTGGTAATCAACTCGAACTCGAACTGGAAAACGAATTTAATTTGATTTAACTTTTTTTAATTCCATATAAAATTTGATTTAAATTTAATTTATTAATTTTAAATATAGTTAAAATAAAATATTAACAACATCAGCGAAACCTGACACATAACAACACTTTTCTTTTACGTTTTAGAGAAAATTCGTGGAAGCTTCACAGTCAACCAAGAGAACGGATTATCTTCAATAATGCATTTAAGCTTACGAGTGGCCATTTTTCTATTATCAGACAGCTTCCTTCCACACTCTTCCTTCAACCATAATGGCTTCTTCTTCTTTTTCGGCCTCTCACCCATTCAACTACGATGTCTTGTTGAACTTCAGGGGTGAAGAGACTCGTCGCGGTTTCACCAGCCATCTCTATGCTGCTTTGCGCCGAAAGGCTTTCCAAACCTTCTTTGATGACGATGATCTCAAAAGAGGAGAAGAAATTGCTCAGTCACTTCCCCGAGCAATCCAAGATTCCACTGTTGCTATTCTTGTTTTCTCGAAAGACTATGCGTCTTCCAGATGGTGTCTTGATGAGCTTGCAGAGATCATAGAGTGTCACCGTTCCCGTGGACAGATTGTCATACCTATCTTTTACGAGGTAGATCCATCCCATTTAAGGAAACAGTCTGATGACGTTGGTGCAGTTTTTGTTGAACACGAGAAAAATCCCATGAACGCACACAAGATTCCACGGTGGAGGGATGCCTTGACCAAAGCTGCTAATCTATCTGGGTTTAATTCTAAGGAGTTCAGGTATGTTTTAGTTTGTATGGTAATTCCAAGTAAAGGGGTCGTTTGCTTTTCATTCATTTGTGTTTTATAATTTACAGGAATGATGATTTGCTTACTAACAAAATCGTTGAAGACATTTTAGAAAAACTAAACCAATCCATGCCATGTGATGATTTTGAGCACTTAGTTGGAATGGACTCGCGTATTAAGGAAATAAAAGAAGTATTTACTACTAACCCATCAGAGACTCGTATTTTAGGAATTTGGGGGCTGGGCGGTGTTGGTAAAACTACTACGGCTGAAGTCATATATCATAATATGTCCCATCAATTTCAAGGCTGTTGCTTTGCACGAAACGTGAGACAAAATGCAGAAGTTGGTGACAATGAGAAGTTACAGGAAGAACTTTTTTTAGAAGTACTCGGTGAGAAAGATTCAGTAAAATATAGATTCAATGCTAGTCCTAATCCATTTCTTAAAAAAATACTTAGTCGTAAGAAGGTGTTAATTGTTCTTGATGATGTGAATAATCCACGACAAATAGAGTATTTGGTTGGAGATCTATGTTGATTCGGTTCAGAAAGTATGATTCTTATTGCTAGTAGAGATAAGCAAGTATATGATGGGAGGGCTTATTTTATATATGAAGTTAAACTATTAAATTATGACGAAGCCCTTCAACTTTTTAATAAAAGGGCCTTCAAGCAAAATTATCCAAGAGATGATTATGCATCTTTGTCAAAATCGATTGTGAAATATGCACAAGGTAATCCTTTGGCTTTGAAAGTTTTAGGTTCTGCCCTAAATGGGAAAAATTACGTGGAGTGGGAAAGTGCATTGACTCAATTGTCAAAAGTTCAAAATAAAGATATCCAACAAGTGCTACAAATCAGTTACAATGACTTAACTAGAGTGGAGAAAGATATCTTTCTTGACATTGCATGTTTTTTCAAACATGCGCGGCAAATATATGTTACGAAAGATAGTTTGAGGAAAATATACAAAAGCAGGGGGTTCGACATAGACATTATATTAAGTGTTCTTGCAGACAAGTGCCTTGTTACTTCAAATATCCGTTGAACATGCATGATTTGTTACAAAAAATGGGAAAGGAAATCGTTCAACAAGAAGTTAAGTATTCATACCAACGTAATAGATTATGAGATCCTCAAGATATTTATGAAATATTTGCAGGAAATAAGGTAAGATATTTAAAAAATATTATCCACTATTAATAGTCTTTTATAATTCCTGATTTATTGAGAAAATGTATTTATTGTCATAATAATTTAGCTATATATATTTTGGGTGTCTTTTGTTTGGAGGCTAAAGCTGTGGAAACCATCACTTTGGACTTATCTAAGATAACAGAGATGAATTTAGATCCACAAGTATTTATGAAGATGCCTAACCTTAGATTTCTCAATTTTGATGGAAAAAGTAATCTATATCTCGCTCAAGGTCTTGATTATCTTCCTAATACTTTACAATACCTTATGTGGGATAAGTATCCATTAGAATCTTTGCCACCTAATTCTCAACCAAAGAATCTTGTGGTACTTCAATTACCAAACAGCAACATCAAACAATTATGGAACACAACTGAGGTATGAAAATTTTATACTACTAAACAACTTATAAATTTACTATATTAAAAATTGTAATTAATACTAGATTGGATTAATTAATCCTTCAGTTATTATTGTTAATTGCAGGAACATTCTTTGATATCTCAAGTTAAATATGGGATTGTTGATGGTTTTCGGAGATTAACGTCCCTAAGTTTAGTACAGAACAAAAGCATAACTTGTCTTCCCAATGGTAGAAGTAGATTTCTAGAAGCTCTCGAAATTCTTAATCTCTGCGGTTGTTCAAATTTGAATACATTTCCAAAAATTTCAAGCAACATAAAGAAGATATACTTAAGTGGGACAGCTATAAAACAGGTACCTTCATCATCAGTTGAACTCCTAAGCAAATTAGAGGACATAGAGATGGAAGATTGCAGAGAGCTTAAAAGCCTTCCAAGCAACTTTTTTAGCAAGTTAACATCTCTCTGTAAACTTGATCTAAGAAGATGCTCATGCTTTAAGATGCTTCCTGAAATCTTAGAGCCTATGTTGGACCCCACCCCCCACCCGTAGGTGTTTGCGGGTTATACCGCGGCGGGTGTTTGCGGGTTATACCGCGGCATCCAACCTTCAAAGGTACTGTCC
>JANVCQ010000003.1:37115427-37131662 GCA_025531925.1 Erythroxylum plowmanianum
GAGCCAAGGTACGAAAATTTTATACTACTAAACAACTTTTAAATTTACTATATTAAAAATTGTAATTAATACTAGATTGGATTAATTAATCCTTTTGTTATTTTTTTAATTGCAGGAAGATTCTTTGTTATCTCAAGTTAAATATGGGATTATTAATGGTTTTCGGAGATTAATGTCCCTAAGTTTAGTACAGAACAAAAGCATAACTCGTCTTCCCAACGGTAGAAGTGGATTTCTAGAAGCTCTTGAAGTTCTTGATCTCCGCGGTTGTTCAAATTTGAATACATTTCCAGAAATTTCAATGAACGTAAAGGGGCTATATTTAAGTAAGACTGCTATAAAACAGGTACCTTCATCATCAGTTGAACTCCTAAGCAAATTAGCGTACTTACGTATGGAAGATTGTAAAGAGCTTGAAAGCCTTCCTAGCAACTTTTTTAGCAAGTTAACATCTCTCTATGAACTTGATTTGAGTGGATGCTCACGCTTTAAGATGCTTCATGAAATCTTGGGGCCTACGAGACATACGGTGGTTCTTCACCTAAGTGAGACAGCTATAGAGAAGCTGCCATCATTTATTGGTATTTGCAATGAGAGGTGGCTTATAAATATGAGAAAATGCTCGAAGCTTGCTTTCTATCCAAGTTCTGTAAATTGTTTTTCAAAAGACATTTTCTGGGCAAAACGTTTAAACCTTTCTAACTGTAATTTGAGGGAAATTCCTAAGGACTTGAGCTTTCTATCTTTTGTAGATTCTCTAGATTTGAGTGAAAATGATTTTGAGAGAATCCCTGTTACCTTTAAACAACTTTCACGACTGGAAGTTCTTGATATAAGCAACTGCAAAAGGCTTCCATCCTTACCAGAACTCCCATCAAATGTTTGCGTAATTTTCGCCGACAATTGTAGTTCACTAAAAGAAATATGGACCCTTAAACAACTACCTCTTGACTTACAAATGACTATCTACAACTTCAATTTATCAAATTGCTTGAAGTTGGATGAAGATGAATGCCAGGAAGTAGTAAATGCACTCTTGAGGAATTATACAAGAAGTCAAATGCAGGAATCATTGGTAAGTAATTCTTTGTCTTTCTCTCTTTCTTTATCTGGGTCTGTATAATCTTTTAACTTGAATAGAAATTTCTACTATTCAGGCATATTTTAAAATGATCTATCCAGGAAGTAGAACACCAGAGTGGGTGAAGTATCAAAACATGGGTGATTCTATTCAAATCCACCTTCCTTCTCATTGGTTTAATCATCTTTTTCTGGGATTTGCTTTCTATCTGTGCCTTGATAAGCAGCATTATGGTGGTAGACTTCGATATGATTGCTATTTTGGAGACAATTACCATTTTTCCTCTGATAATTCCGAAGTATTTTACATGGGAAGTGTAGATATAGAGCATATGGTAGTCTTCGTTACTACTATAAGATTTTGTCAACGGGTACATAGACACGATAACTTTGAAGAGAATGTAGCCTTTTTTAAGTTCAACGACGGACGTAAGAATGGAATAAAGAAGTGTGGGGTTATTCCAATATATGGCCAAAAAGATGAGGATGAATTCTGTGAAACATTTGACTTTCCAAATATAGGAGTGTCCAAGTTGAAAAGATCAGCCAAAGGTGCAGGGTTATTCCACTGTATGCCCAAAAAAAGGTTGAAGATAGAAGAAGTTGAATGAAATTAATTCAAGTTCAATGCTTTAATTAGGTGAGCTATACATGTTTCTCTGTTTTGAGTTCTAACAAAAGCTATGGATAAGAGAAACTATTAGATCTGATTTGGTTGGAGTAGGAGTTTTATTTTCCTATAGATTATTACATTCTTGTGATGGAGTTTAATAAAAACTACTTCGTGTTGCAGATCAAGAGACGTAAGATCTTCAAGGTGGATGGTACATATAAAGACAAAGTTAAGAGAGATTGCTTCAAAGGTATGAATTTTATTTCAGCTCAATTTGAACAGTGCTAAAAATGAATATAAAAACAAATAATAATGACTCACATATATCAACTTTAAATTTATCACTCAAATAAAATATATAATTTTAAAATATGTTATTAATATATAATTATTTTTTTGAATTTAATATTTCATTATTTATTATTACTGTTATTATTCATAAGGTTTAAATATAAAATATTTTTTTTGAATTTAATATATAAAAATAACCCAATCTGACCTAATTTTAGCCTGGATTGATTGGACATCCCGACTCATTCCGTGATCCTACAGAAAAGTACAAAATGATGTTATTTTTTTATTTTTAAAAATAACAATATTAGGCCAACCTATACTTAACCTTACCCGATCCGACCCATTACCATCCTTATTGGCTTCTTATCGCCTATCAGCATCCTTTGTTAGGTCATCCAACTCAGATAACAAGAAACATTCGGCGAAACTCATTCTTGTATATATTGCATTTACAAGGGATTAGGGATTAAGAAACTATGAACACGCATCACACAGTATCATCTCCATTTGGTGCTCAAGAGACGTTTTTGTTATAGGAAGCATCAACATTTTCAATATATCCAAGAACCAATCTATCCTTACCAAGTCATTGATTTGATAGTGGGCTATCAAATTTGAGCTTGATTTTGGGCTACTTCTGTTTCTCTGAGCTGATTTGATAGTTTGTATGGTTTCACAAATCATAAGAGTGGTTAGAAAGTCTTGGATGACGATGATTGTTTCAAAAGAAATCATATCATTGATGAGATACTGATTCATACTGCTGAAGAAAAACCAAAGATGGAAGAGTTGAGATGTACTTTAGATATAGCAGATAAGTCTGCTCTAGGCAAGAGGCTAAATCAGATGGTGGTTCCAGTTCTTGTGAGTATTGCCAGGAGATGATAAGTTTATATATTTTTCGCTTAAGATTGTTCAATATTATGAATTTTACTTGTTTAAATATTTTAATCTCCGCACGATTTGACTCTCCTATTTTGTTTTCCAAAGCACGTTCCTAAAACAATTGACAGATGCCATCAAAAGATGAAGAAATCTCTTCTCATCAAAGGCTACTAGACAGGTCTCATACTGGTTCTTCCTATGAATTTTTTCCTGACCTTAAACTATTTATTAAATTATGCAAAAATGCCTAAACTTTGCAGAATTTATGATTAATATTCTAAGTTTTTCAAACAAATACATAATCCAAAAGTACTTGTAACTTTTTCTCTTATTGGTAAAATTGGAAACATATTGTTGGTTTAAACCTGACTTCCAAACAATGATGTGTTGTTCGTTTTTCAGGCTGAAAGTATATGAATCTGGTTGAGAACAAAGTTGAAGGATATGGTAACTGTCAGGTTTGTTTTCTTTTGAATTTTAAAGATATATTTTCTTATCAGTAGCTCACTTCTTTTGGTTACTATTCCATGTTGTTATCCTCTTTCTCAAATTTCAGTTCATCGGATCGACTTTACCGATCTCCTGAATACCACAAACATGTTAGAGAGTAAATACTTAACCAGGTTAGTTGACATCTGAATGAGTTACTATAAAACTGTTTTAATGAACTGATGCTATGCCTATATGTTAAGACTAAAATTGGAAATTTCTAATCTGTATCCTCATTGTATCCACTCAGGTCTCACCAAGAAATGAACGTGGGTTATGTTTCAATGAATTTCAGTGAATATTTGAAGAAAATGAACAAGTTTGTTGCTTCAATTTTTTCTTTGTTTACCTTCAAAAGCTTTCTGAATGAATCCATGTTTACTCTGTGTTTGATATTGGGAGTGGAGAATAAGGTGATTATGTCACATTACAAGCTACTGCAGATTTTGTATGAGCAATTTCTAATATTTCAATGTTTCTTTTTTGTTTTACCGATTTTCTCTATGTTTCTCTGTTCTTGTTTGCTTATTGGAACATATAAACATTATGTTCTTGAATCTAACTTTTAAATTTATGTAAGCTTTTGTGTCACTTTTGTTATGCTCTTTCTTATTTGGAAGCATTTTACATTGAGGACTAATGCACCTTGTCACCTAACTACAGTATGGAATAAAGATATTTGTTATAACATCATTCAAGGATACATTTTACATTGAGATCTTGCCACACTCTCAAAAGGATGAAAGAGGTAAGGTTACAAGAACGATTTTCCGATCCCCTTTTTAGATTTTTGTTCTTCCAAGTGATTTATAACAAAAAGAAAGCCAAAATCTCAGTAGATCATCTTTCCTAGTCTCATACCAACAAAGATTCTGTTTGATAATGGATGATAATGTATTGCTTTACAAAGCAATACATAACAACTCTTGCAATTATAAGAGAGTAGAAGAGTGGTTGCACAGATATTACCCGATCGATTCATTTTGACCCGACTTGACCCATAATTTACCGAATGGACATGGATTTATCATTGTGAGACTCCAAGCTGATTTAAAGTGCGACGATATTCCAGGCAATAGATATGTAATTAAAACAGTTCACGGAAGCTTTTACGTTTTAGAGAAAATTCGTGGAAGCTTCACGGTCAACGAAGAAAAAGCTCTACGAAGACTACTTTAACTCTTTAAGTCAACGAATTATCTTCAATAATGCATTTAAGCTTATGAGTGGCCATTTTTCTATATACGGATTATCTAGGGAGATGGTTGATTTTATATATGAAGTTAAATCATTAAAGCATGTTGAAGCCCTCCAACTTTTCAGTAAGAGTGTCTTCAAGCAAAAATACCTAAGAGATAGCCTATGTTTCTGTGTCAAACTCGATTGTGAAATATGCACAAGTCAATCATTTGGCTTTGAAGGTTTTAGGTTCTGCCGTAATTGGGAAAAAACACAACGAGTGGGAAAGTACACTGAATCAATTGTTAACAGTTCTAAACAAGGATATCCATTATGTTCCGCAAATTAGTTACAATGGCTTAAGTAGGGTGGAGAAGGGCGTGTTTCTTGACATTGCATGATTTTGGAAACATGCAGGATATCCTAGCGAAGATATTTTAAAGAAAATAAACAGAAGCATTAGATTTTGATATAGATATTATATTAAGTGTTCTTGTAGATAAGTGCCTTATTACTTCTTCAAAATACCTCTTGGGGATGCATGATTTGTTACAAGAAATGGGAAAGGAAATTTGTTACAGAAGTAGAGTGCTAGAAACTCTTGAATTTCTTGATCTTCGGAGTTGCTCAAATTTAATTACATTCCCAGAAATTTCAAGCAAAATAAAGAAGATGTACTTGGATAGGATTGTTATAAAACAGGCACCTTCCTCATCAGTTGAGCTCCTAAGCAAATTGGAGGACTTCGTGATGAGAAGGAGACGAGGAGGAGCGTTGATAGGAAATCCATAAAAGTGTGTTTCGCACTTCAACAGGATCTGAAATTCAAAATAAGAAACCAAATCTCATTGTCAAATTGAAAAAGAGGATTCATTTGTCGTTTTCTTCCTTTTCTACTCTGGGACTGAACTTCTCAATAGGACTGGAATCAACTACAAAGCTTCTTTCCATTTGGTCTACTCTCCTTTGTTGATGCGTGGGAGTGAACGAATAAAGCAGCAGATAGTGTGAGGGTGAGACGTTGACAGAAAACGAGAGCAAGGAAAGAGCTGATGAAGAAGACTCTGGAGAAAACGAGAAATGAGACGGTGAGAGAATAAAATGTAACGAGGGCAAAATTGACATCAAAATACAAATATCAACTGATTAAGATGAAACGCTCCTATAGAAGAGCTTGTTTAAAATCAGCTGATTGGGTTGAATCAGCCAAACCAACCAGCTAATAACCAAATAACTCAATTAACATTTTTATAAAATCAACCAGCTATTTTGAGTGTATCAGCTAGTTTTTGGCTGATAAGTCAACAACCAAACGAGGCCTTTATCTAGACGGATGCTCACGCCTTAAGGTACTTCCTAAAATCTTGGAGCCTGTGGATAATCTAAAGTATCTTTTTTTAAATAAGACAGCTATGGAGAAGTTTTCACCGCCTATCAGCAATCTCAAAGGGGTCAAGTTCTTTGAGATGAATAATTGCTGGAAATTGCTTTATTTAAAATTTGGAAAATGTTTCTTAGAAGACCACCATAGATTGGGTTCGTCCTTACAAACATTACACCTTTCCAATTGTAATTTAGGGGAACTGCATGAGGACTTGAGCCCTTTGAGATTGCTGTGCTATGATATTGTGGAGTATGATGACACAGGAATTATCTCTTATACGTAGGATTGCTATTTTGGAGACGGTCACCATTTCTTCTGCCCTGGTAAAGCGTTTCAATTTGACAGAGTAGATAAAGAATATATGCTTGTCGTCATCAATGAAGAGCTTCGTGTACGTGGACATGGTAACTTTGAAGAGGATGTAGCCTTTTTTAAGTTCAGCATTTATGAGTCTAAGATCAAAAAGTGTGGGATCATTCCACTGTACACCCAAAAAGATCAGATGAATTGTCATTGAAGATAGAAGAAGAAGAATGAAACGAAGAGGTCTCTACTTCGAGTTTCAATTCTCCCACTAGGTGGTGGAAGGAACAGAGGAGACTTCGTAGATGGCTTCACATGTATGTATTCGTTTCCTGGTGATCTAAAATCTCCCTGTACTTGTTCATCAATTGCTCTTCCTCGGCCGTCTGTCTAGATATAACATAAATGATTAACTAGTGGTTGCCTTATTAGCAATCAATGACATGCAGTGGCATAACCATTTTGAGAATGAAAGAAAACAACGTTCAGTATGACATTCATATCGACAAACATGTGTAGATCTTCTACAATCTCACCAGCATGATTTGCATTATCTTGTATTTCATTTTATTTTGTATCTCATTTGAATTTATTTATGTATCTTATCTGATATTATCTCAACAACTTGTTATCAAGACTTGTATAAATACGGTGTAAAGCTATTTATCAATATACAAGAAAATAGTACATTCACATATCAATTTCTGCTTCTCTATTATCATGGTATCATAACTGATACAATAATTATCTCACCAACCCCACACAATTTGCATTCAGCCAAAACTTTACTCAAACACCTATTCAGCCTATCTACTCACCACAACCCAAAACACACAACAACATTGTTTCCGCTACAAACGCAACACAAATTTAAAAAACCCGAAATACATCTCAAATGGTAGATTTCAATTCTCCTACTTTACCATTCAATTAGATCACAAATTTCATCACTACACAATTGAATTCAACAAATTACCTCATCTGGCGAAATCAAGTTCATGCTGTCCTCATCACTTTTGATCTCGTTGGATACATTGATAGTTCCATAACACCACAGATGATGATTCTTCAAACTTTCCCAAATGGTGAAAATTTGACAGACTAGTATGCTGCTTTCTTACTGCTTCTCTGACTAGTTCCATTGCAAGGCTTGCAATCGGTTGTACTACTGCGCGAGATTTTTAGGTTGCTCTGGAAAGTCACTTCATGCAACAATCAAACTCACAACGATCTCTATTTTGACGTCAACTCCACGCACTGAAGAAAGGACTGAACTCTATTACTAAATTTCTTGCCTCAGTCTCTGCTACAGCTGACGAGCTTGCTGCCATCAATGACAAATTTTCTGATGAAGACCTAGTGTTTCTCACCTTGAATGAACTACAGTCGGAATATGAGTTCTTTATCACCGCCATCGAACATCGAGAATCTCCAGTCTCCTTCGGCTAGCTTAGAGTGAAACTCCTCATTCACGAATAGAGGTTACTCTCTTTTCATTCTTCTCCTCCCTCTGACTCAACGTTTGTGGTCTCCTACGCAGGTCACAAGTCCTCCTTCTCCAATGGACGCAGTGACACTCGCGGGCGTCATGGTCGGGGACGCACAGATGTCAACACTAATCTCCAAGGATCTTCTTCGACAAACTCGAACACGCATAGACTCAACCTGCATGGACTCTCTAATTTTAATACAAATGGGCTCAATCCTCAAGCCACTTATCCGTCTCCACACTTCCAAGCCCACTAGTCTCAAGATCCAACCCAGCTACATCAAAACTATTTTTATCACCAATACCCAACCCAATCACATTATTTCCAACGGTCCACTATCCACTATCCACAATAAATCATTTCGTTGCCAAATTTGCTAAAAATGGGGTCACATTACCGCTCATTGTCGTTTCCGTTACTCTACATCTCGAAATTGTCCCATAAATTTCTCACCTCATCCAAACAACCTTTTCTCTGCTTTTACTGCCTTAAACATCCACAATCCTTCAGACCCTCCTACCCTTACTTCCAACACTATTACTGAATGACTTCCGGACACTGGAGTAATCAATCACATGACACCTGATCCTCACCTTGTTAAATCTGAAACTCCTTACAATGGTCCAAATCAAGTGATTGTCGGTAATGGACAAACTCTACCTATATCCTCCACTGGTAATGTCACCTTATCTACTCCAACTCGTCCTCTTCATCTCAACAATATTTTAATTGTCCCTACTCTTACTACTAATTTACTTTCTGTAGTTAAGTTTGTTAAAAATAATTCTTGTCTTGTTGAGTTTAACCCATTTGGTTACATTGTAAAGGATCTCAGTACCAAGATACCTCTATTCGTGGGATCCATCCATAATAATCTCTATTCAATGAAAATTCCACTCTGCTTTAGAAATCCCGTTACCCTTCATGCTACTTCTACTCAACTCAACCTATGGCATGATCGTTTAGGTCACCCTTGTTTAACCATACTCTCTAGATTATCTCTTCCCTTCAAAAGTACACGTGTTCCCTTTACTTTATCATCTCGTGTTTCTACTATGCCATTACAAATTATTCACTGTGATATCTGGGGTTTGTCACCATTCCCTTCATTTTTCAGCTATCGTTACTTTATTATTTTCATTGATGACTTTAGTAACTTAGATTTTTCCGTTAACCCACAAAATCAAGCACTTTATCAATTTCAACTTTTCAAAACTAATGTTAAAAATCTCTTCTCTACCACACTTAAAACTTTCCAATACGATAGAGCTCCTGAACTCATCAAAGGTTCTTTTGCCACTAACCTTGCCTCTCATGGCATATCTTGCCACATTTTGTACCCTTATACCCTACAAAAAAATGGACTTGTTGAGCGTAAAATTCGCCATATTACTGAAACTGGGCTTACTTTTCTTCTTCATGCCTCTCTACCTAAATTTTTCTGGTTTGAAGCCTTCTTTACAATTACGTACCTTATTAATCTATTCCCAACACCTGTCCTCAATCACAAGTAACCTATGAAACTCTGTTTCTTGATCCACCTAATCTTTCACATCTTCATGTTTTTGGGTGCGCTTGTTTTCCTTTTCTTGGGGCAACTTGTCCAGACAAACTTACTCCAAAGTCTGCCAAATGTGTCTTTATAGAGTATTCATTACAACACAAAGGTTATTATTGTTTTGACCCTATCATCTCCAAACTTTACATCTCACAACATGTCCGATTTCTTGAAAATATTTTTCCTTACGCAAATTCCAACCTTACTATCTCTCCCATATCCTCTCCCTCTACCATCTTGCTTCCATTACCTACTCCAATGTCTTCCTATTCCTTAAACACCACATCAAATTCATTGCCCTCTTCCTCTTCCCCTCAATACCATATGATCACTCGTACACGTGATAACACCCGTGTTCCTCGGACCTTTTCTGAATATGTCACCTATTCCAAAAGCACACGGACCTCATATACCCCTGATCCTACCTCTTTCACTAAAGCAAACAAATTTTGACATTGGCGTCAAGCTATGCTTGATGAGTTCGCAGCTCTATATTGCAATCATACGTGGAATCTTATTCCTCCTCTGCCTAATGCCAATATTGTTGGGTGTAAATGGGTTTTTCGCATCAAAAGAAATTCTGATGAGTCCCTAGATTGCTATAAAACTCGGTTAGTTGCCAAAGGCTATTATCAAGTTCCTGGCATTGACTACATCGATAACTTTAGCCTTGTAGTCAAACCCACTATCATCTATCTAAAAATTGGTCAGTTCATCAACTTGATGTCCACAATGCCTTTCTTAACAACACTCTAAATGAACCGGTTTTCATGTCTCAACTGCCTGGCTTCATTGATCCTCACAAACTTATCATCTTCATAAAGCTCTTTATGGCCTCAAACAGGTTCCAAGGGCATGGTTTCATCGCCCGACTCAAAAGCTACTTGATCTAAAATTCACCCCCCACCAAATCTAACACATCCTTATTTATTCATTCCACTACTTCTCATACCACATATCTCCTCATCTATGTTGATGACATCCTCATTACCGGCTCCTCGCCCTCCTTCATCACAAATCTCATTTAAGACCTTAACACTACATTCTTTAACAAAGATCTTGGTCTCCTTCATTTCTTTTTTGGGATAGAAGCAACTCCCACACCCACCGGACTCCTTCTTACCCAAACTAAATAAACTAAAAATCTTCTTCTCCACATAAGCCTTGCACACTCTAAACCTGCTATCACACCAATCACCCCAACTCTTCCTCTCTCAAAAAATCATGGCATTCCTCTCCCTTATTTTTCTGAATATCGACGCACTGTTAGTGCTCTCCAATATCTTTGTCTTACCTGTCCTGATATTCAATTTGCAGTAAACAAAGTCTTTCAATATTTTCATTGTCCTACCGACACTCACTGGACCGTTGTTAAAAGGATTCTTCGTTATCTTCGATCCATATCAACTTCTGGTATCCATTTAACCACCAAACTTCTCTTTCTATTCAAGCCTATTGTGATGCAGATTGGGCTGGGTATCCTAATGACCGTCAATCCACATCTAATTACTGTATCTTTCTGGGACCAAACCATATCTCTTGGAGTGCAAAGAACCAACCCACTATTGCCAGATCTACACTGAAGCTGAATATCATAGTATAGCTAATGCTGATACTAAAATCCGTTGGATTACGTCTCTTCTTGGAGAAATTGGTTTCTCTCACATCACACCCACTTTTTGGTGTAATAATCTTGGTGCAACATTTCTTGTTACCAATCTCATTACTCACACTCGTGCAAAACACATCGAGATTGATATTCACTTTGTCAGATATTTAATTACAAAGAAAGGCGCTTACTATTTAACATCTATTTTCCTGTGATTAAATTGCAGATATTATGACCAAGGCTTTATCTGCTTCTACCTTTTACAGTCTTCGTGACAAGCTCACTGTAACAACTCACCGTGCGCTTGAGGGAGCTGATAAATGTGTAGATCTTCTACAATCTCACTTATATGATTTGCATTATCTTTTATTTCATTTTATCTTGTATCTCATTTGAATTTCTTTCAGTATCTTATCTTATATTATCTCAACAATTTAGATATCAAGTTTTGAATAAATACAGTGTAAAACTATTCATCAATGTACAAGAAATCAATATACAAGATAACAGTGCATTGTATACCATCCACTTATGTTAACGTCTGCATTCTTCTTGTTTTCCACGGCTTGTGTAGCTTACCTACACATGGATCTTTCCATACGTAAGTGAGAATTTCTTACAGCTCCGGATGAGCAACCATGGAAGTCTTGGATTTCACCAGTTTTCAGAGGTTATATGCTTCATTTGTTTTTCCTTCTTATGGCACGCACGTGGTTCATCTATGACCTGAGCGACAGAACATTGGTAATGAACCCCAACTCAACCAAACCTGACACACGACAACACTAAAAATTAAAGGACAGGAAGCAATTGTAAGAGATAAGAGGAACTGAATAGGAGTGGTCTAACGGATACGTTTGATGGATATAACCCGACCCGATTCGTTTTGACCCGACTTAAGAAGATATTTTACCGAGTGGATGTGGAAGCTCCACTAAGACTACTTTCTTGTCTTCAATAATATCTTTAAGCTTATGAATGGTCATTTTATATTATTAAATAGTTTCCAGACTCTTCCTTCAACAATAATGGCTTCTTCTTTTTCTTCTTCTTCGGCCTCTCATCTATTGAGCTACGATGTCTTCTTGAACTTCCGGGGTGAAGATCCTCGTCGCAATTTCACCAGCCATCTCTGATCTGCTTTGCGTCAAAAGGATCTCCAAACCTTCGTTGACGACGATGATCTCAAAAGAGGAGAAGAAATTGCTCCCTCACTTCCACAAGCAATCCAAGATTCCTGTGCTGCCACCGGTTGGTGTCTTGATGAGCTTGCCGAGATCATCGAATGTCACCGAACCGATGGACAGATTGTCATACCTGGCTTTTTACGAGGTAGATCTATCCCATGTAAGGAAACAGTCCCATAACGTTGCTGCAACTTTTGTTAAACACGAGCAAAATTTTTTCTTTACATAGCATGTTTCTTCAAATCTAATAGCACAGATGTTGTGAAGAAAGTGCTTAAAACTTGTGGTTTTGATGTAGATATTATAATTAGTGTTCTCCAAGACAAATACCTTCTAGATCTATAGGAAGATTCAATGGTACCTCAACTCAAATACGGGATAGAGTATGATTGTTAATGGTTTTTGGAGATTAGCCAAGTTAACTTCCCTAAGTTTAGTAAATATCAAAGCATAACTCATCTTCCAAACAGTAGAAGTAGGCTTCTAGAAGCTCTTGATCTTTGGGGTTGCTCAAATTGGAATAAATTTCCAAAAATTCCAGGCAACATAAAAGAGTTATACTTAAAGGATACTGCTATAGAACAAATACTGATATAAGAGTTATACCTAAAGTACTTATCTATGAAAGATTGTAGAGAGCTTGAAAGCCTTCCAGGAAACTTTTTTAGCAAGTTAACATCCCTCCAAAGTCTTTATTTGGGTGGAAGCTCACATTTTAAGGTGTTTCGTGAAATCTTGGAGCCTGTTGATAATCTGAAGGAACTTTTATTAAGTTATACAGCTATAGAGAAGTTGCCGTTGCCTATCAACAATCTCAAAGGGCTTCAGTATTTAGGGATGAGCAATTGCTTGAAGTTTGCTTTGTATGCAAAAAGTTTCAAAAATTGTTTATTAGGATTGGGTTCGTCGTTGCAATTTTTAAACCTTTTAAACTGTAATTGGAGGGAATTGCCTGAGGACTTGAGCTTTCTATCTTCTGTAAAATCTCTAGATTTAAGTCTAAATGATTTTGAGAGAACCCCTGATACCATGAAACAACTCTCATGATTGAAATATCTTTTTATAGACAACTACGAAAGGCTTCAATCCTTACCAGAACTTACATCAAATGTCTCCATATTATCCGCCCACTGTTGTGATCGCAAAAACAAATATGGACCCTTAAACAACTATCCCTTGACTCAAAAATCTGACTACTGCTTTCATTTATGGAATTGCTTAAAGTTGGACGAAGATGAATGTCAGGCAGTAGCAAATGCACTGTTGAAGAATTATACAACTCAAATGCAGAAACCATTAGTACATAACTCTTTGTCTTTCACTCTTTCTTTATCTTGGTTTTCATAATCATTAATTAAAATAGAAATTTCTACTGTTTAGGCGTAGTTTGACATGATCTATCTAGGAAGTAGAATACCAAAGTGGGTCAACTATCAAAGCATAGGTGATTCCATTCAAATCCACCTTCCTTTTCATTGGTTTAATCATCTTTTTCTAGGATTTGCCTTCTATCTGTGCCATGATAATGTGGAGTATGATGAAAGAGGAATTTGCAATCTTAGACATGATTGCTATTTTGGAGACAGTCGCCATTTCTACTCATTGCACATCATATTATAGATAATGAGCTTATGTTAGTCTTCATCAGCAAAGAGCTTCGTACGTGGATATGTAGACATGATAACTTCAAAGAGGATGTAGCCTTTTTTAAGTTCAGCATGTCTAACTATATATTCAAAAAGTGTGGGATCATTCCACTGTACACCACTGAAGATCAGGATGAATTCTGTCACACATACAAGAAGTTGAATGAAATAACAAGTTCAGTGCTTTAAAGTTCAATGCTCCCACTAGGTAGTGGAACAGAGGAGACTTCGTAGATGGTTTCACATGTATGTTTGTATTTTTTTTTTCAACATTCATTTCATATCATTAGTTCCAACTTATGTCATTCTCGTATCTCTGAATCATTTGTTTATTTTTCTGGCAACCATGTAAAAACCTTTATTCAATCAGTCTTTTGACTTTCTAGTTTTCGCATTTACATCTATTTTCTTGAAAAGGGTAAAAAACACAACCAAAAGGCAGTCCTAAAAAAGCATATCAGCTTTAAACAGTCATAACTTCTGATTCAGCCCTCCACATTCAGATCTTGTGTGCACTCTTGAGATTTTGCTCAAGTTTTACAAAAGATGCTGCAGCATCATGGGACTGTTCCCTTATACAGAATTGATATTTCTCGTAATAGACAGGTATGACAATCTATCTGTGGGTTTGATGACATTCAATGATCTTTAAGAAAATGGTGACAGCAACAATTGAATCTTGGATTGCTTGCGGCAGGGACTGAGCAATCAATGACATGCAGTGGCAAGACCATTTATAAATAGCTTTAACATTCTTAAGTTGTTTGCAGATTATCTAGTATTTTCGGTGCTTTCAGGTCAAATGTTCATAACTGGATGTTGTTGTGAGGACTGTACTGGTATTGGAGAAGAAAAATGTGATTCCTGAGCACAACATTCCTTTCCAGGTGTACTAAAATCTCCCTGTACTTGTTCTGTTGAAATTGTGCTTCAGCATGCTGCAACATTGTCCAAGCTGGAGTTTTACATTTTTTTGTTATTTTCAATTTCTTATTTGTTTGACTGGTTCAATTGATTTGGTCAGTACAAGTTGCTGGTTTTTAGGAAGTTGTTGATCATGGAATGTATTCCATATAGTGCCTTGTTTTTCGTTTCGTCTGTTACTATCTTTTTCTGTATTTAAACTCATTATCTTATTAATAAATGTAGAGACTTTACACTGCAAATTTACTTTGTTCTTTGCTCTTATTAATAAATCACTTTTTATCATCTCAGTCTCACTCGTTCTCTTTAAAAACTCCCAACATGTTCATCAATTGCTATTCCTCAGCTGTTTCCCTGGATATAACATAGATGATTAACTAGTGGTTGTCTTGGCAATCAATGACATGCAGTGGCATCACCATTTAGAGAATGAAAGAAAACAAATGTTCAGTATGACATACATGTGATCTCATCCTCTTGATTAAAGGGATGTTGACACTCTTTCTTCATGCCGTTTCGTTCGCAGGTCTATTACACTTTCAACCCGATCTTCATGTTAGCCGAGCCACTTATGTTAACGTCTGCATTCTGCTTCTTCTTCACGGCTTATGTAGCTTACCTACACATGGATCTTTCCATACGTGAGATATACTTCAGAATTTCTTACAGCTCCAGTTGAGAAACCGTGTAGTTTTGGATTTCACCAGTTTTCAAAGGTTATATGTTTTTTTTCTTTCTTTCTTATGACACACACATGGTTAACCTATGAGTTGAGAGAATGGACACGTCAAGATGTAGGACTTTCTTTGGCCTTCTTCACTTGAATTATGAGATTTTGATGTTACTGGTGAAAGCAGTTGGCATTCACAATTATATTTGATAATTGGTTTTATGTTTATTATTCATCCTTCCACTTAAGTTGAGAACTAAAATTCAGATAAATAAAAGTCAACGAACTTTGTGAACAAGGCTTCCTACTTTGCGAGGTCGGATGGTGGTCACCAAGTTACCACCAATTTATGTAACTTTCTCTTTGTAATTTTTTTTTATAAAGAGATTGTTTCCGTTAATCGAACATGTGATTTTAAGATAACAAAAGAGCAATTTTTTTTATCTAAAACTCAGATAGATGGATGGAAGAAAATTAATGAGTTTAGATGTTAATGATCTTTATTAAAAAATTATACATCAAAACAATATTTTTATTAGCAATAAATTAAATTAATAATGTGTTAGTATAAAACTCGAACTCGATTTTTATTTAATCTCAACTTTTTACTTGATTATAAAATTGAATCTAAATTTAGTGCCTATTTGGATGGGTTTTTTTAAAAAGTCAATTGATTATTTGACTGTTATTTTAAAAAGAGTTTTTTTAAAAAGAGTTTTATACAATAGACTGTTTGGTAACAAAAAAATAAAAAATATTTTTAATTTTAACTATATTTCATTTTGTACAAAAAAATATCTATGTATATAAATATTATTTAAAATATATTAAATAACATGCAAGGTATAATATATTAATTATTATATAATTTTAAACCATATAAAACATAAATAAAAATATATCTAACCAAATCTTTTATATGAA
>JANVCQ010000003.1:37131762-37155046 GCA_025531925.1 Erythroxylum plowmanianum
AATAAAAATATATCTAACCAAATCTTTTATATGAATTATAATATAAATAAAACTAATATCAAAAATAAATATTAAAAAATATATATAAAGTCAAATAAAATTATATAAATCTCAAAATAAATATAAGGATGTGCTTGTAGATATTGTGAGAATTATGTGTAAAATATAAAGGTAAAAGAGACTAAAAAATAGGCTCATTAATTGATATGAAAAATTTACTTGAAAAAGTAACTTTTCAAAAAGGCTGTATTTTAGCTTTCAAAAAAATTATATCTATGAAAAAAGTGATTTTGAATTTTACAACCAAACACTCAGTTTTTTTTAAAACAACTTTTGCGATAAAAAAAGTACTTATTTATTTTTCAAAAATTAAACCAAAGTGCTTAATATATTAATTTTAAACATGAATCAAAATAAAATATCAACAACATCGACCAAACCTGACACATGACAACACTAACTGAAGAGGATTGAACGCAATTATAGGAGAGTATGGACGTTTCGTAAAGGAAGAGAAGTTGACATTAAAACCTGAAACAGCATTGAATGCATTGAAGGTAAAGATTGCTTCTGAATTCTCAAAAGAGAGTTAACTCTTCAAGCTCCCAACGCCTTCTTTTATTTTCATGGGACCATGTGTAGTTGGGTAAGACCACTCATTGTGGCTCATGTTGCCTGGCTAGCTCTCTATTTATTATTGAAGAAAGTCATGTCAATATCTACAAGTTATAGAACCTTAAAGGTCTCCAAGAACATGGCATGTTTATAAGTTTGGTTTAGACCAAAGAGCAATTAAGCTCTTCATTACCATTTTCTTCACATTAACCCTTTGGTATCTTTAGTTTAACAAAAGCTTCCTCTTCAAAATTTGATGTATGTAAGTTGGCATTTTAATTATAAAATTGGAACCTAACATACATATATGATTATCAAAAAAGTTAATAGAGTTTGTTTGAATATATATTAAATAAATTGTTAAGTATAATAAATCATTTATAAATTATATTTTAAATAAATTATTTGACAAATTACGAATAGAAATTAAGCGAGCCTTAAGATATGTCAAGAAATTTGATAAAAATAGGAAAAAAAAAGGAGACTTATAGGTTGACTTGGTAAAGAAAAAAAATATCAATAGGAAGGGGACAATTTTAGGTATTCTCATAAATGATTAAAGGGAAAGAATTTACTATCACTTAATTTGGCGGTTACATGTGCCTCTCAAAATATTAGTTATTGAGGTCCCATAAGGCACGGTCGAAAAGTAATCTGGACGTGGTAATGACTTAAAGATTCCATCAATAGTTTCAGCATAATCAGAATACTTCGTGGATTTTAAGAAAAACTAATTTTCAAAATAAGGACATTACGTGTTTTTTGACTGGTCAATATGGTTAAGCGTTTAATCATTATTAATTTATCAAATAATTTAAAATTTAATCAAAAAAGCTTTACTCATTTATAAGGTTGCATTATCTATCTACTCATGTGTGTCATTTAATGCATGGTTCATGATGAATATTCACTCTATTGCCCTTTTACTTTATTATATTGAAATAAAATGGATAGCAATTCATTAAATTACTCTAAAGTTAGGCCTAAATAAATAAAATTATTACTTTTTTTTTTGGTTATGATCATTGGATGAAAAAGAAAAGAATTAATTATCTTTGAACTCATATAACTTAATGTTCAAATAAATTACTCTTTTATAATATTATTTTCTTCATATTTTCTTAATTTTATTTATTATAACTTTAAAATAATATCTAATTTAAAATTTAAAATTACATCATTTTAAGTAAAAATACAAATACACAAAATATATGTGAGGGAATTGTTTTAATAATTATATAATATTGTAAATAGTAAGCATGGTATTATAATAAAAATATTAAATCACATAAAATTCTAACACCCTGAAAGAAAATAATCCCAATTAAATAAAATAAAAGGAATTATAGAAAAAAAAGATGATTTAGAGTTTAGGGCGATTGCATGAAGATATTATAATTTAGAAACAATCTTTCGATCAGTTGTTGTTGTTGTTGATACTGCTACATCAAGCATTCTAAATATAGTTTTAGAAATTAGCAATATACTAATAAAAAACAAAATCCTTTTTCTTGAAAAGTCAATGAAAATAGAAAATGAAGTTATTAAAAGGGTATTGTTGATATTTAAAACATTTGTTTTTGTTTTGAATCAATAAAGTGAACAAAAATAGTGGTTTAAAACCAAATTGAAAGAGAAGAAGAAAACAGAGAAGCATTGGAAAAAAAAAGAGTAATTCTGTGTAACTTTTGATTCTCTGAATCCCTTCTGTGGGATCAGAGAATCAACCTCGTCATTCTCTTGTCTTAATATATAGATGTTCTTGTCCACATCTAGAGGATACAAAACACGTATCTTTACACAACCTCATAATCATTAACGTACTCATCTTGCCAAAATTGACAAGGAACAGAAAAAACAGAGGTCAGTGACAACCATGCAGCTTTGTTAAGCGTGTCCTGAGGTTTTTTTGTTTTCACGGTGGCCTAAGGCGTGGTTTTTCGTGATATGGGTATGCCTTCAACAGAAGGCAAAATGGATGGCTGGTTATATATTATTAGGTCCAGAAGTTTTGGTCTGCAGTTTTCAAGGAAGAGGTACTATGTTCTTCAAGAAAACTGTCTCAAGTGTTTCAAAACGGTACCCAGTTCACAAAGCCAGGTGAAGTTTTTGTGTTTCTACGATGGTTTTGTTTTTGTTTCCTGTTTCTTGGATTCGCTGATACGTGAACTTGATTGTGATCATTATTGTTATAATGATCGTCTTTTGCGTTTACCTCTGTTTTCTTCTAATGTTTTGTCTTTTTTTTTTGGTTCTCTTTTTCTATGTGCTGACACTTTTAGTTGTTGTTCCAGCGATGAAAGGCTGTTGTCTGAATTGGGATTCGTTAATATGTCTGATGCTGTTAGCTTTCTTGTCCAGAGTCTAGAAAGATAATTGCCATTTCTCAATGAACTGAGGGATTCTTTGAAAATATAGTTTTGTCAATTTGATTTTTGAAAATTGAGTAAAAATTGTCAACTGAAGTTTCAAGTTTCAGGAGCCACTCAGAATGGCAATACTGGACTCATGCATTCGGGTCACAGACAATGGAAGGGAGACCATCAACAGGAAAGTATGTCTTGACATTGATTGATAATGCTCTACTTTATAGAGTAGTTAAGATTTTGCCTTTAACACAGCATATTTTTCATTTTTGTTTTCAGGTCTTCTTCATCTTCACCCTTTACAGTACTTTAAATCACAATGATCGGCTTAAGGTGGAATAAGGTCCATTGTTGACATTAATTTGACTTGTATTTGATTTGTATGTAAGCCCTGAAATCACTTTTATGCAGTTGGGAGCAAGTAGTTCAGAAGATGCAGCAAAATGGATCCATTCCTTGCAGAAGGCTGTACTCAAGGTTGCCAAATTGTTCAAACAATGGCTAATTTATGCAGCGGTTTTTTCTGTTAGATTACGAGATTCATGTTTTGTGATATTCTCCAGGAAAACTCAAATCCACCAAAGGACTTTTTGGCTTTTCAAAGAAGGGAGTCGCCACCTCTGAGGTACATCAGTCACTGGCAGGAGTTCAAACTTCCAGTTTTACATTGACTTTTCTTCTTTTCAACTTTCAAGCTTGCTAGCCATTTGAACAGTATCAGAAATACCTTATTTTTGCCGATGATTATGCTTTTCGTTTGCCAAGTCGGAGCTACTGTACACAATGATATCTTGTAACAACTGTTATACATTTGATATCTGCCTTTCATGAGGAATTCTGGAATCCATTCATGAACAGGAAGTTTTCAAGAGAAGTTATCACACTGACCCTATTTCTTTTCGCTTAGCCATCTCAACGTATGAGAATTCACATGCATATGCTATTTGGTATATGTGAAGTGTTTAGGTGCTTCCTTGTACCTGATTATCCAGTTGATCTAATCAGTTTTTCTTTTGCAGGTTTAGTAAATCAAAGAGTATTGATGATAAAAGATCCATCAATTATTCCTCAACGTTCTACAATGATGCAGTGGCATCTGATGTTATCGAACCCTCACCTTGGAAAATATTCGGTTGCAGGAATGGTAAAGACAGAATCTCCTTTTATGGATTCAGTGTCCAAATGCATAATTGCTTAAACCCTATTTGCAATGCAGGATTAAGGCTTTTTAAAGAAGCAAAAGATCCAGATACCTTCGGGAGTGTGAGTAACAGCATACTTATTATCTATTAGCCTCTTTATCCTCTTGTTTTTGGCTTAATTTTTCAATCCTGCCTCTTTTCTCGTCAGCGTTGGGATGATCATCCAGCAGTAATGGCAGTTGGTATTATTGATGGCACTTCAGAAGAAGTTTTCAGAACTCTTATGTCCCTTGGTCCCTCAAGATTAGAGTAAGATCTATGAAATGCTTCATCCATATTCTGAAAGTACACTCTTGAGACTAGTATGTCATATCATTATCACTAACTTGAGAGAACTAATGCCAAAAGCTAGCTTGAAGGGTAGGAGAGTTCATAAGCATATAAACTCCACATTAATTTCTTTTGTTACTGATGTGGGAGAATTAGACCGTAACATTCTACCACGTTTTGTAGCCCAGGCACCGGCAGGCTGACTGTGTGCTAGACCTTTCCTAGTCCCAGGCGAACACTATTATATTGACGTCACCGCCCACGTACTCACGGGCTAGTTGTGTGCTAGACCTTTTTAAGCTCTGGGCGAACACTGCAATGCCGACGTCACCACTCGTGGGCATGGCACAAGGACTTGAAGGAGTGGTGTTAGCTCTGATATCAATTGTTACAGGTCTTATGAGAGAAACAACCCCAAAAGCTAGCCTGAAGGGTGGGAGAGTTTATAAGCCTATAATTTTGGGGTTGGTTATCTCATAAGACCTGTAACAATTAGCATCAGAGCTAACACCACTCATTCAAATCCTCGTGCCACGCCCACAAGTGATGACGCCGACATTGCAATGTTCGCCCGAGGCTAGAAAAGGTCTAGCGCACAACCAGCTTGTAGGTACATGGGTGGTGACGCCAGTATAGCAATGTTCGCCTAGGGCTAGAAAACGTCAAGTGCATAGCCTGCCCGCCAGTGTCTGGGCTGCGAAGCGTGGTGGAATTTTACGGTCTAATTGTCCCACATCGGTAATAAAAGGAACTTATATGGGGTTTATAGGCTTACGAGTTCTCTCACCCTTCAAGCTAACTTTTGGGGTCGATTCTCTCATAAGACCTGTAACACAATGTAGATTGAATAGGAATTCTAACAGTCTATTGATCTGCTTCAACCCAATTGTCAACAATATCTTCTTATCAAAATAAGAATCTTGGGTTCAGAAGTTGACAAAGTCTGTCTGTTGCAGATGGGACTTCTGCTTTCGGGGTGGTAGTGTAGTTGAGCGTCTTGATGGTCATACCGATATAATCCACTTACAGTTATGTGGCGAATGGCTCAACTGGTTAGGCATAACATAACTTGGGGAAGTACTTTAACTTCAAAGATGTTTTCTTTGACTGTTCTGTATATTGCAGGGGGATGAGACGAAGAGATTTATTGGTGGGACGTTATTGGAGAAGAGAAGATGATGGAACATATGGTAATATTGGTAAAACTTTGCAGCATTCACTAACTGGGATTCAACTCAAAAATCTGATTGTTTTGGCAGTAATTTTATACCATTCTGTGATTCACAAGAGATGTCCACCACAAAAGGGCTACGTTCGAGCTTCCCTGAAAAGTATTCTACTCTTTCTGTTAGTGATTTTGATGTCATCATTCCTCACTTGCTTTCTATTGATGAAATGAGATATGTGAATCTTGCAAATTGTATGCAAACTAGTAGTGTTCATCAGTGGCAGTTGATACAAGTTTTTCTTTTTGGTTTTTACTTCATTTTTGCCAAACCAAGATGAGAATTGGGATTGAAGTAAGTTATGGTTTCTCTGTAGCAGTCCTGTCAAAAGCTGGACTTTCTTTTGGAACCTTGGGGACAGTATTTTTGACTTCTGTGCACGTAACTGAATTGAAAGAGACAATGTAACAAACCAAAAGATTCCAAAAATAATCTCTCAAGAATTGTTGCTTTCTTTTCTTTGTACACTGATTGTTCCCTAAGCTCAAGAGCTTGTTATGTACGATTATTCTCAACTGTTTTCAATATAGTTCACACATAATGTTGAATTTTCATGAATGGGCAGGTGGAGGATATGTGGTAACTCCTGTGAATCAAGGAAAGAACTCATTAGTAAAGCACATGCTTGCTGTTGATTGGAAGTATTGGAAATTATATCTGCGTCCATCAGCTGGATGTTTAAAAACCATCCAAATGCTTGAAAAACTTGCAGGTAATTGCAGATTCTGGCCCCATGCAAAAGATAGATGAACTATACTACCATTAAATGCTCATGACCAGTATTACAACATTTGCAGCATTAAGGGAAATGTTTAAGGCCAAATCAGGAAAATTTTCTTCCGAAGTATCGTCAGGAGAATCAGAGCATAGTCTCTTGCGGCCGCCCCTTACTGAAAAAGATGATGCTAAACCTGAAGTCACAGAGCAAGGAAGGATTGATGCATGGTCGCTGAAAAATGAGGCAGAAAAAACAAATTCTGCGCGTTCAAGTTTGATTAGTCTTAGCGAGGACTCTGATGAGTTCTTTGACGTCCCTGATGCTGTTGAAACGGATTTTGACAACTTCGAGAATTGCTGGTCTTCTGATGTGAGCCTGGAGTTGTCTACTCAGGTACTTTATTAATCATAACCAAACTTGTGTCTTTTTTAAGTTGTTTAATGTCAATAGATCTTTTGGTTTGCCTTCTCTTTGAAAACTTCATCTCCTAACCAAGTTCAGGGTTTTTGACAGTAACAAGATTTCCTGAGATCGTTCGGTGAATGCAGTTCGTCATGTGATTGCATCTATTAATACATGTTTTAACTAGAAATTCACTGCCTTAGAAAACTGTTTCTAAAAATTTTCAATGCAGAAATCATCAAATTGCTCATTTTTTGTCCCTGAGTACTGCAGAATTCACTTCAGCCCAGAATAACATCTGCTGCTAGCTTTGTTAAGAAATTGCACGACCTTGCAGGTTAGTCCATACATGTTAGACTTGGACAGAGTTATGTGATTGAAAATGGATGAAATGTAACTCCTTGATTGCATGTACTTGTCTTTCACAGTTCAAAAGAAAGGTTATGTGGAGTTACAAGACCTGACAAAGGAAGAAGGCATTTTATGCTGTTTTGGAGCTACTCTTCGGCATGATCCTACTGGTACTTTACCTTGCTCTTGGAGTGCTGCCGATCCGTCTACATATTTAATACGAGGGGAAACCTATCTCAAGGATCATCGGAAGGTGTAAATGATACTTGCAATCAGTTTTTAAGTTAGAAGAACTGCTTGAAATTATCTAACTTAGAAGAACTACATGCAATTGTCTAACAATGTTTGTACTTTCTCCATTCAGGTTAAGGCAAAAAGTACTTTGACACAAATGGTTGGTGCAGATTGGCTAAAGTCAGACCAAAAACAAGTTTGTCTCTGCAGCCGTCCTAACAGCATTGTTCAGGTTCATTGATCATCAACATTATGTCTTAATAAATTACAGCTTTTGTGTGGTTTATCTACAAAAACTCATGATTTGAAGAAGACATCAAATGGAATAAACATCATGCTTGAATTTCTTCTGTGGTCCATGCAGAAGTATGCAGCACAAGGTCGACCCGAGTTCTTCTTTGTTGCCAACTTTCAGGTAACAAGTCTGATATTTATGACCTCTTCCTGTTGATGCTATGATCGTAAATTGTTTATATGATCAACTACAATGCAACTACTGACACAAAACTGAACACTTGATAAGATTCCTGGTTCACCCATGCATACCCTGGCAATGTATTTCATGCTAAATTCTCCTATTGAAGAAGTTCCATTGCTACAAAAGTTCGTCAATGGAGATGATGCCTTCAGGAATTCGAGATTCAAGCTCATACCTTTTGTTGCTAAGGTTACTAAACTGTCGCTTCCTTTTCTTTTAGCTTTGATATGATCTGTAGTATCTAGTAAAATCATGTTCTTGAGCTATTTGTTATTATGTTCCTTAGGGATCATGGATAGTCAAGCAGAGTGTTGGCAAGAAAGCTTGCTTGATAGCTCAATTACTAGAAGTAAATTATTTCCATGGGAAGAACTACTTGGAGGTAAGTCACACATGATTTCTCTATAATGACATTAAAAATTTACCATTGCAGATCATGTTGACCAGTTAGTCATACCCCGGTGAATTTGTTCCTGGACCTTATACACATATCCAGGCTTCTTTTCCCATAACATCAGACAGAACCTCCTGTATCAGCAGTTTTCGACCTCACAGAGGCTGTGAAACTCTAACCAATTAAATGTGCTTAAATTTTCAGCTTGAAATCGATGTCGGATCTTCCCAAGTTGCAAGAGGAGTGTCTAATCTTGTTTTTGGATATCTAAACAATTTGATCGTTGAACTGGCATTTGTGGTACAGGTATAATCATCCATCTCCCGAGACCAAGTCAAACTGATGCAATGCTCAATGTTCTTAAGTTTCTGATTTTACTTCGTACCAAACTTGCAAAAATACAGTATAAGATTGATCAACTTGTGTAGGGGAACACTGAGGAGGAACTCCCAGAAGTTTTGCTTGGAGCTTGCAGATTGGGTCTCCTGGACATGTCAAAAGCAGTCCTGGTATGATCATATGATACGAATGTTCTTCAGGAAAGAGTTGCTTCAGGTCAAGATCAAGTAGAGAAGAAGTCAGGGAAAAGACAATGTAGAACACCATTTTGTTGTGCTTAATTATGAGTTAACCAAACCTTGTTGTATAGGCTCTCTTCAGTCTTCACACATTGAGAAGCTGCAAACAAATTTTACCAATGGAGTAAAATAGTGATAATTCCTTTGTAAAATGCCTATTCTTTGGATTTGATTAACAACAATTTTCGGGTTTAGTATGTCTGAAATTACCTCACTTGCTCGTATTAGTTTATTCTACTGCTTGCATCAATTTTTGAGTGAACATAACTCTCTTTAAAATCTCACCATGTTCAATCTCAAAGCACCTTATTTGAATGTGACTTTCCTTCAAGATCTTATATCTAAAAACACATTGTGGTAACCCCAGAGCACAGGTGAGTTGGTAAGGGGCTCTCCTGGCTTAAGTAAGGTCACGGATTCGAACCGTCCTCATGTATGCAGCCGTTTAAAACTTAGGGTCAGAACTTTGCCTCCCGCAAGGGACCTACCCGGTTTGAACGGAGATTAGTCTGGGTGTAGATGACTTAAAGGTACCTTTTCATAGTTGAAACCCTCCTAGAACACCTCGTGAGCAACCAAAAAAAAAAAACATTGTGGTATCTCTTAGCGCTCCTTGCACTCTGAACATAAACATGACAAATGATACTTAACATGACAAATGATACTTTCTGATAGACTACCAAATAACAACCACTACAGCAATACCCAGTGGAAGCCCATAGGTACATTGCTTCAAGCCATTGAAATGTCCCCAAGAAGCCTTAAGTATATATATATACATATATATCACTTCACCGGATAGACAAAAGCTTCGTTTGAAACTCTATATAACGTTGTCCCCACGTAGTACCATCGTCCAATTAAAGCTCCAAGAGGACGTGTTTTCTAAGTTTTTTTTTTTTTATATTGAATGGTTAAATATACTTATTTTATTTTTTGTATTTAGAAAATTATTATCTACTCTTTTATAATATTGTTTCACTTTGACACAACCCTTTCTGTTAAATTTTCATGTAATTTTTATTCAAAATGATGTAAATATAATATTATTTTGGAATTATAAATAGATAATACAATATAACAGATAAAGTTGTATAATTAATAAACAATAATAGAAAGAAGAAAATTATTTTAAAATAAAAAATCAATTTTCATGAAAATTTAGTATCCTAATATTAAATTACATTTTAAGCGATGGGAAAATGTTTTAAAAATCGAAAAAGATGTTAAATTGATAAGATAAAGATTTAAGGTTTAAAACTTCAACCGGTATTAAACCGTCATAAAATTAGCTAAAGATTGAATAAAATCAAAGAATTTAAAATACGATTGAAAAAATTATCCTTACCTGTTGAAGAATATGAAGTTTAATTAAAAAATAATTAATTAATTTTAATTTATAATAACTTATTAATTTAACAAAATTGACCAATTAATTAATAAAATGATCGATATTTAACAAGAAGAGCTGTTAAAGTCAATTGAGTGAAAAAGTTAAAAACTGAACCGAAAAATTAGTTAATTCAAAATTTTTATGATTACATTAGTTAAGTTTTTATAATTGGGAAAACATTTTAAATTTAAATTTAAAAAAAATCTTTAAATTTTCCTTTTTAGATACATGTTTTTCGTTAAAAATACATTATCTACTATTTAAATTCAGTATATTCTTAATTTTAAATTATTGATTTATAAATATATTTTATATTTATTTAATTTTTTTGAAAATTGAAATACTAAGATGGTGATGGTGACCCAAAATGTGGCATTTATTTTAATGAGAAAATACGTACCCTTCAATCAAAAATCTCACATGAGCTGAGAGAGAGATGCCCATGTTCACAGGCGCCGATGACGGTGATCTCCCACCACCACCCATTAAATTACGTATCCTTCTTCAAAAGTCACTTTCATGACCTACTTAAATACAACGGATCAAAAGTATTAGGTATAACCACGTGGCACCATCACATGGTCCTTTTAGACTAACCGACACCGTGTTGCGAGAATTCCAATATAAATAATGGGTTCATTGTAATAAAATTCTTAAACTGGCCCCATCTTTAAGAAGAACGTAAAATGCTCCGATTTTCAAATTTGAAAAAACAGACCGTAACTAAACTACATTATATTAGTATTTTTAAATAATTATATACTCATTTATATTTTTATTTTATAATTAATTTAGGATTTTTAAAATTTTACATTTATTAAATAATAAAATTTATACCTAATACAAATAGTCATGTAATAAAGGTAATATTCTTCTATAATTTGTCATCTGATCAATGTTAACAAAAAAACTTGATATTAGACAATTTTTGTGAAAATTTGAAAATTAAAATATTTTTATTTATTAAATTTTAAAATTTATTAATAATTAACTCCATAAATCATTAATTTAAAATGTGTGGGCAAAATTAGAGAGTAATGGTTGTGGGACATACGGTGGTTGTTCTCGTTTTTTTGTACTATTTTGTGTCATTTTCATCTCATTGATTTATAATCGAGAGCAGAGCCGGCTTTGGGCAAGGGCAGAGTAGGTATCTGCTCAGAGCTTATTCTTATAAATGATAAAATAGAGTCTATTTTTATTTTTATAAAAAATAAATAAAATAAAATAGGACTTATTTTTTACTTCATAAAAAATAACAAAAAAGATTTATATTTTATTTATTTTTATTCTATATAAGAATTTAAAATAGACAGAAATAAGATCTTTTTTGCTTTATTTAAAGACTATAAAATATTAAGAACGACCGAATAAAGGATTTTGATCCCATGGTTACGTCGGGCACTAATTTGTATGCAAGTCAATCGTATGAAGAGACAAAGTTGTATTTATTTGTCACATTCGGTGCTCAAACAAACCGTTTTGAATTGGACATTTAAGTTTTGAACAATTTCTGGAACGTTGATGTTGTCATGCGATGGAAGCATTACATGTTTGAATTCTCTGTCTCTTTCATTTCACGCAACGTGTATTTTTTTTGGAGCTATTAGCTATTGGTTTGAATAAATAAGAAAACAACAACTTGAAAGGTCACACAATAGACAACATTAAACTAAATTAAATATGTCACACTCCGCCAATTAGCTTCCTCAATTTATCAATTTTACTTTATTTTGTATTTAATTACTTATTAAATAAATTCTTATATTAAAAAGGTAAGAAAACATGAAACTCTTCTTTAATTTAATAAATTAAAAAAATCAGATATTTTAGAAAACTAAATATTTAAAAAACTCATTATGATGTTTGAATTTTTAGAAAAATTATTCTTAAACTTTAGTTAAACAAAAAGATAAAATACGAATAATTCTAACTCAACTCTTAAGTTGGAACTGGCTTTAATAATTATAATAAATTATTAATTTGATTTGAATTTAATTAATTTAGAATGATTTTAAGAATTGAGTTAGGCTACCGTTTGAATAATATTTTTTGAGTTTTCGTGTTTTGTATGATTCAAAGTCAAGTTCTTTGATGCTTTATTATTCTCTTATCATCTGAGTATTGGTGCTTTTCTAAAGATAAATAAATGTTATATTTTATTATATTTTAGTTTTAAAATATTTTTTAAAAAAAGTCAAGTTATATTTTATTCTTATTTATTTATGTATTTATTGTAATTTTATTTACATAATAATTTAACTTGTCAATTTTAATTATTTATTCTTTTAAGCTACATTATTTTTTTATTGTCATATTTGTATGTGGATTTACTGAAAACAGTCTCTTTATTATGTAAGAGTAAAGTTGCGTATTATCAAACTTTTATAGATTCCAATTTGTTGTGAGACTTTGGACTGAGTGTGTTGATGATTTAGTAAAGTATTAAAAGAAATTTTTATAAAAATTAAAAATGAGATTAAATTAAAAGCTCTTATTATTATTAACAAATCCTCAAAGATTGAAGCCTAAATTGAGGGCAGACTTTTGAGAAGCAACGGTAGAAAGCCAACAGATAACCGTTAAAAAGTCAATAATAAACGCCACCGACGAGTTAAATAGTATCATGGGACTCTGTGTAATGTCCAGACAAGAGTTTACCTTCTGGTCCGGTAAAATCTTCCTCTTGTCCCCGTTACCACCGGTAACTCTGTCGGTGATCTAGGTGTCGGCACCGACACGCCAGATTTTGTTTCCGGTAACATCTCAATTCAAAAGCCAGCCATTAGAAATTTCTTGTGAGCTGTGACCTAAAATTAAACCGAGTCACAGGTTGGTGCTTAAATGGTGGGTCTGATTGATTGGCTACCAATTTCTGATGGGAGGTTGCGGACACAGATGTCGCTTTCTATATCCGTACATGACATGTACTTGATCATAACCTTGTGCCCACAGGAAAGATAAGGGTTTTTTCTCTAATTAGTTAATACCTTAATTTCATTTATTTAATTTTTGGATATATTTCCCTAATAAAAAAATGTCATTAAATGCAGGATTGAAAGAGTGAATAGTACACAATCATATTTTTAATTAATAAAGAAATTGTTTTTGACTGACCCACATAAAAATATAATTGTATGAATTGATTATGATAAGTAACTTATTTTTAGATTATGTTTAATTTAAAAAAAATTATTAGAAAAGTGTTATTATTATTTTTAAATACATATTAAATAAACTATATAATAACTCATATTTATATATAAAAATATTATTTAATAAGTAAAATTTCTAATAAAAATTATTTTAATATAAAATTGATCTTAAGACTTCAATTAATAAAGACTCTTACAAAATTTTATTATTTAATCTACATTAAAAATAAAATTTATAATATAATTATAATTATATAAAACCTTATAGCATATATTTAATAATTTAAAAATAAGGGATTGCGACTTTACAATTATAAGAAAATAAATTATAAAAACACTCGCATACAAATATACAATACAACCCTGAGATTAAGGCATTATTAACTAAAAGAGAAAAACAGCACTCTTATGCTTCTGACATGGCCCCACATACAACTTCATGAGATCATGTGTGTCTGAAAATTCTTCCTGTGTACGGCTGTCAATCTCTGGGTCCCACGTCCCTCTGGGCCCACACTCCCACATGATCTTACCATCTAAATTTGACCAGTAAAGTTCAAAAAAAAAAAAGAATTCTACAGAGTCAGCTGCCAACGTGGCATTATCTGATTAGTCCTCCTCCAAAGAAACCAACAAAAATATCTCGGCACAGATCACTAGACAGTATCACGTGATGCTTGGGGGGTATATAATCACATACTCCCACTCATACACACACATACATGCATGTTCAAGTTCAACTACTGTGCATAAAACACTGCTTGGCTTAGCTGGAAGGGAACAGATTTTGATTCTCCGTGTGTGTGGGCTCCACTTCTTCTTCTTTTTTTACTTCTTAGAATCTATTAAATGGCGAATCGCCACGTCGGATCCAGCGCGTAGACGCGACTCTTAATATTAGGAAGGTTACGACGTCACTTCGTTGATCAAACCCCATGTGGTACGTGACAACCAACATGTAACTAAGAGGGAAGACATTTTCTTAATGACAGTGAGTGACCAACTAGATACTTAATTATATTCAAATATTTTGTCGTTTCAGATTCATGTAAGAATGCGTAATTATGTAGTTTTTTGAGGTCAAAATAAGATCATATACGCGTGGTTAAATAGTTTAAAGTGAAAAAAGTATATTCTTTAATTTGATACATAATTTACTAATAAAGTTACTATTTTGCAACCAAATATTACAGTTTCAAGTCATAAAAATAGTTTCTTTGTAAAATATAAAAGGAATGTTGCTTACAATTAATGTCTCTTTCTCCCACTCTTGCAAAGTGGGGAGTCTTGTATACTGAAATTATTGTTATATATAATATTTATAATTTATCATATATTCTAAGAATAATAAACATTATGTATGTTATTTGCGTAATTTACGAGTTATTTTGTATTCTAAAAATAGTATGCATGTTATTTAAGAGTTGTATTATGACGAGAGTAATTACTATTATAAAATTAGTAAAGATTAAATAAATTTAAAAATTTTAAAATAATTGAAGTATAAAATTGACTAAATAATTCATAAACTGATCATTTTTTAAGACAAAAATTATTAAATTAAATCGAACTGAAAAGTTAAAAATTGAAAAAAATCAACAAAATCAAGATTTTTACTATAAAACTGGTCAAATAGGTTTACTTTTTAAAACATTAGAATTTATCATTAATTGAACAAATCGACGGAGTTGGAATATTCAATTTAATGCATGATTGCCTGATTTAGGGCACAAGAGCATGTGGGGTTTGTCCAAGTTTGACGTACGTGGCCATGTTGTTCCCTTACCGACACATGGAGTAAAAATATTTTGTACCATATATTCATACCGACGAATTGGACGGACTTTTTTTTTTTTTTTGAAGGGGACAAGATGATTAATTCTAAGATATGGTTTCCTTAAATTTATAAAGTATGGTGAGATGATATGTACGGTTTAATATAGCCCACAACTTGCCATTTCTTCATTATAATTCAAATAGACTAACGATTATTTAATTTCTCGATTTATTAGTATCTCCGTTTTTTTATTAATTAAAAATAAGACTGCGTATTATTGGACATTCTCAAATTGATATTTAAGCACTAATTAACTTATAAAATAATGAAAGGAAAATGGGTAGGCACGTTTTAGTCGTTACCAAGGTACTTGATAGTTGCAATACCATTTACTTCTCGTCCCCTTGTCTTTGAAGTGAAGAAATCGACTTAGAAAGACACTTTTGTTTTTTCTTTTAAACGATATGTATTTACATGGAAAGATGAACTTACTTGTATCCTACCTAATTTACATGTATGGATTTGTACCTTCCAAGGAATTGCGTGGACATGCATAAGCATTTTCTATATAAATTCACATTGACTATAGAAGTTACAAGAAACCCATATTGCATATTCATAAGATTAAAAGATTAATCCAAGCATTTTCATCAAAGCAAGAAGACAAAAAAAAGTAGGGTTTTACCAAAAATTGCTTCTGTGAAATAGAAGTCTTTTAGAAGGAAGTGATTCAAAGAGTGCATTCCAAGTCATGAAAGAATAGTTCCATGAAGCACAATTCCCTTCCAACTCATAATATTTTTATAAAGAGTACATTTGAAGGGATTGATCCAATGAGTACATCTCAAGCAAGTAAAAGGAAAAGAAAGGAAAAGAAGATAAAAGAGACCCATCATTTATTTTAGTTTTTTAAAATATTTTTAAGCATACAAATTCTTGAATATTATATAATAAACTATTTTGACATAAACATTAAACGACACCCTTTAATGTTTGTTAAGATCCCATATTTATATATACCTTTATTTGCATGCAAAGCCTCTAACATTTGAAGGATACTATAGCCCCACTTTAGATACTCCTTTAAGCTAGTGCTTTTGTCACAACTAATGCATGCTTAATACTTAAAAGGTTTCTTAGTTGGAGTTTGATGGATGAAAGTGAGTAAGTGGTAAAGTATCATGTTAGCAACACTTAATTTTAACATCAAAATGCCAAAAACAAAGCCTTTTTAACTAATACTCAAGCTAAGATATACCATATAGAATGCACTTACCACTCTAACAAGACTTTGCTTAACTACAAAGGGGTTAAGGTTAAAATCCCAAGATGTGGATACTTAATGCATAAACTGCCCATTTGAGGTTTAATTCATTGAATGGTCAAACACTAAAATCTAAGAAGAAAGTGACCCCCCAAAGCTTTTAAATTTACCAAAAGTCATATGTGAAAACTTCATTCTAGTTTCCTTAGAAACTACTCTAACACTTGCAATAAAATTTAATGTTAAAGTTTAATAAATTTATTTTTAATTCAATTACAGTTAATTAAACTTCTAAACATTTCTAATAAACTTAATTTAAGTTTTATTTTAAAATAAAATTTAAATACACATATAAATAATAATAATATCATATTTCACATAATAAACTCGATATTACTTATATAATATAATGTAATGTAATGTAATAAAATATCATATTATAAATCAAAGAATTAATGGCATAAATAAATTCCAATTTTTTGAACATTATTTATAGAATCTTGCTATAAAATTTAGATGGGTTTTCATATACTCAAAGAATTAATAAGAAAATATAGTTTTAATCATTTAATTGTTTTTGTGATGGGAAAATTAAAATTGTATTTATTAAGTTTAAAATAAAATAAGATGTCTAAAATAAAGCAAGAAGTATGATTAAAACTCTTAGGTAAATTTCTTTAAAGTAATTTAAATCTTATTCCATACAAAGAGTAGTAACAAAACAAAAAAAAGTTAAGTATTCATCATGATAAGGAGGTTTGAAGACCAAAATTACTTCAATAATATCACATCAAATCTTCTACCCTAGTGACTCTGTTCTAACTATATTTTATTAAATTTTATTTATATATTTATGTAAAATTTATATGAATGTGTGAATAAGATTTAATAGAACATGATAAAAATAACTTAAGGTGAGGAGATAATGATCATAATAATAGCATTTTGTTGACAAAAAACATAGTTTTTTTGAGGATTTTTAATATATAAAATTGGAATAGGATGTGGGTAGAGAGAAGACTTGAAATTGAAGACAAAGAGGGAGTGAATTCTTCAGTAAAAGGCAGACAGCTAGCAATGAAGAAGGTCCCTCACCTAACATTAACATAACATAAACCCTCTTCTTCAATCACCACCACCACTACTTCCACTCCATTACCACTCTCTCTCTCCCTATCTCGCTCTATTCACTTTCTTTTTATGCTTTGTTTCTTCCTCTCTTGTTAGTTCTCATCATTTCACAAACTTCCAAACCCTCTCTCTCTCTGTGTCTCTTAACAAGTTTAAGGTACGGAGCTTCTTGGTTTTAGTACGCTTCAACTGTTTCTTTCATCTCCATGGTGTTCATGGAGGAATACCCATCTTTTGTTTCTGGAAAAAGTTTGTGACTTGCATGTTTAAACTTAGTTGGTTCTGAGTTCAGGTTTAGCCCCTGCATTTGTTCAGTTTAAACCTCAATTTTGGTTTCTTAGTTCTGGAACATGAGGTTAAATATCAATTCCTGCATGTTTTGTTTGGCTGCTTGGAAACTGAAAGAAAGTGAAATTGGGGGATACTTTTTTCTTCTGTTTTTCGAAATTTCATAAACCCTTCTACGAAGTTTAAGTGCTCAAAATCTTACCTTTCTTGCAAATTTCTTCCTGCAGGCACTTGGAGCAAAGTAAATTGGCAAGAACTTCAAAATCTTCGGCTCATAATTAACAAGGTTCGCTTTTTAATTCACTTAAAAAAAACAACATTTTCATCTTTTGCTAACTTAAGCCACGCGTGAGTTGACCAGATTTTCACCTTAATTTTCGTGCCCAGAAGAGAATTCTTCTCCCTGAGCTTAAATGTAAAACAGAAAATGGGATAAAAATCCAATCTTTCCTTCATTTCGACCACTTCATTTATTTTGACGTTTTCAGAAATAGCAACACTTTTAATTCTTTAATATAATCTTCTTGACGAGTTGAACTCTAAACTGGAACCGTATCTGCAACAGTTCCGCTATAATGCACCACACGGTTCATTTGCTGGCGTTATCTGTTAAACCCACATATAAAAAACACGTATTCCCCTACAGTTTCTTACTCTTTGACATAATATTTTCTCTCAAAAATTTTCCCAGGAAAGTGACACTCCCCCCGCAAGAAACCATGAATGAACCAGTTAACTTCTTGGACGAGATAGACTGCGGCAGCTTCTTCGACCACATAGACGACCTCCTCGACTTCCCCTCCGACGACGTCGACGTCGGTCTCTCTGCTCCTGACAACAAGAACAACAACGTCAACAACGGCACGTTCCCTAGCTTTTGGTCGACTCAGTCCGAGTCTCTGCCGGGTTCTGACTCGGTGTTCTCTAGCAACAACAACAGCGCCTCAGACCTGTCGGCCGAGTTGTCCGTTCCGGTGAGTTTAATCTGACTAATCCACGTGTCGGTCCGGTTGTTTCTGGACCGTTAGATTTCTTCGCGATGACGTAACGATGTTAGAAAATCATGTTATCTTTCTGTTATGTTTTACTTATCTTGCCTGCCAGGCTGGCAAAGTCCGCGTTAAAAGTTTCGAAAAATCAAGTGAGAGGGTAGTCTGGTAATTTCAAGTCGTGTCGGCGACAAGGTGGATTGTCGCATTCATGCTTAAATAATTAGGTTCGGTTATGGAAGTCACGTGGGTTGTCATGTGCTCTCTTTAAAGTGCAATAGTTGGTGACGTGGAAAAGTTGGCTTGATTATTTAATGGAATGTTAATCATAGTTAGTTAGACTTAGTGACTAACTAACTAATATGACAGTGAGGTTCCTGTACCACTGGAGCTTTTCGCACCTTAGGTGTTGTTGTTTTTGGTAGGTATTTTGGGATTTAATGGAATATGTTATTGTTCTTGTAATTGCAGTTTGAAGATATTGTTCACCTGGAATGGCTGTCAACTTTTGTGGAGGATTCCTTCTCTGGAGGAAGCCTTACTATGAAAAGGGAGGAGTCATCTTCCATCAACAAGGAGTCCTCTGGGCAACGGTTCCAAACGTCTAGCCCGGTTTCGGTTCTTGAAAGCAGCAGCTCTTGCTCGGGAGAGAAAACTGTGCCCCGCAGCCCTGAGGTCAATGCCTCCGGCAAGTGTGGAAGGGCTCGCAGCAAACGACCTCGCCCTGCTGCATTCACTCCCCGTCTGCCTGTACAACTTATCTCACCCACCTCGTCAGTCACCGAGGCTCCCCAGCCGATCCTGCCGCCCAAGGTTCCGTCCGATTCTGAGAACTATGCCGAATCACGACTCGTGATCAAGATACCGAAACATGTGTCTGCAGAGCATAAGAAGAAGAAAAAGATCAAGCTTACGGTTCCATTGGGTCCAATGGATGATAACCAAAACTCGTCTCCTCAGCAAGCTGTGAGGAAGTGTATGCATTGTGAGGTAACCAAAACACCTCAATGGAGGGCAGGGCCAATGGGACCAAAAACTCTTTGTAACGCTTGCGGTGTTCGCTTCAAATCAGGACGACTTTTCCCTGAATATCGTCCCGCAGCGAGTCCAACTTTTGTTCCGTCCGTGCACTCCAATTCACACAAGAAAGTCCTCGAGATGCGAACCAAGATCGGCCAAATTCCAATGACCGGAGCGATGGAAAACTCACCAGAGTTGATTCCCAACGACAACAACCTTGCAATTGAGTACATGTGATGAAATGGGAGTTCCGAGATGGAAACCTGTGACATTGCTGTCTCTTTATCTTGAGTCTCTATGTTATTTGGTTATAGCTTTTCAATTTCATTTCTTTGTTCATTGGTTTATTGTACAGGGAAGGAATGGGGGGATAGGAGCAAAATAGATGACCACATTTTTAGCTAGACTGTATGAGACAAACTGAGAAAGGAAAGGGTTAGGAATGAGATGGAAGGTTAATGATATTAGGGTTTTAGGTTTAGTCATTGGTTGGTGTTTGAGGTTTAGGAGTTTGAGGGTCTGTTTCTTTTTGCTTTTTGCATTCTTTTCTTATTTTCCCTTCTCTTCCCTCTCCATGGGAATTCTTTTTGCAGTTCAATTTGTTACTAGAAAATTTCTGAGACTTAAGTAATGCATCCCTATTCTACAATCCAAGTTTCTAGCTTTTTGTTTCGGGTCCAAAGCTCGAAATCCTTTTAATTTAGCCTCGAATCGGGTCTGAAATCGATCAAATCGAGTTTTATCACGAGCCGGTCCACTTAAACAGTAATAGAGCTTCTTGTCAAGAAAATGTTGGCAAAGTGGAATGCAAGCAACTTATGCTATTTGACATGAGAGAGCAGCAAGCAAGCAAGTAGAGAATTGAAATACACTCGAGTTAGTTTGCTAGCTCAGGAATTTGATAACTTTGTGGTACCTGTAATGATTCATTTCTTGACACAACGAACACCAAATCTTCAAGTTGTGTAAACCCTAATCATGCATTAGCTTCTTATTTGGAGGCATGTCATAATCTGACCCAGAAAACATAAGGAATTATTAGTAATGATGGACACCTTAACATCAATCATTCTAGTTTAACTTTCACGTTCTTACAAGTTTGATTGAACTTATAATCACACAAGGTATGACATTCTTGTTAAGTAACATATTTTAAGTTGGGTTGATAATGACACTGTTGGATGGAGACATTGGAAAAGACAATGCACCATAAGTGTGAATTTGGGTCTATTCAATCACCCACTTGATAGGCCTCAACAACCGAATAAAAACGCATGTCGTAAGGAGACATTAATCTACACCAATGTTGAACAATGAACACTTACCTTATGTTGCATATGTAAGTTTTTTAAAATGTTTTTAGAAAAAAGACTCAGAGTCAAGCAGAAGGAAAGCGTTGATATATATAGTCATTAAATAAAGGAATTGAAGCTCTATGATGGGGTTGGGCCTATTTCGAAATTGGTGAGCACAAAATCTGATCCATTAGGGTACATATTTCTGAGGGTTTCCTATTTCAAACCACGAATTGTCTGAGGAAGTATGCAATGTGATAGTTCGAGTGTGGTGAAGAACTTAAGAATTTTTAACTTGAGAAATACAATTTTAACTATGTATTACGATTTTGATAAGCTTTTGGATGGCAAAAATGTTTGAATTTGATGAAGTTTGACTCGATTTAATTCGAATTTAACATATTAAGTTTGAAAAATATTTAGATTTCGGTTAAGTTTTAAGTCGAAAGGTGGTAGATATGTATAGTTACCTTTAACTATCTTATCTTCTTCTTGACTAATTGTGTTTTTTAATTTAAAAAATAGAAAATAGTTTTTTAGTAAATTAATGTCGATCTATTTGAATTAGATTGATATTTAATTGGAAAATTCTAAATTCAAATTGTCAAGAATTTCACATTGCAGCAAGTAAAGAATGTTAAGACAATTTATAAACCTTATAAAGTGTCTTTTGAGGTGAAATTAGACCCAAATTTATCGTGGTATCAGAGCCTAAGGCCATCTCCAACCATTCCACTAAAATTTTACACCAAATTTGGTGTAAAAAAGAATATTCTAAGAATCCTTTTATACCAAATTTGGTGTTACTCCAACTATTTTACACCAAATTATTTTTAAAGAATATACCACAATAATTTAGTTATTAATTAAATTAATATATACTTATACAATGATATTTATTTATTTATTAAAAATTAAAATAAAATCATTATTCTTAATCGATTAATATATACTTTATATTAAATTAATATAATTTAAAAATATAGTTAATATTATTGCAACAACAAATTAATAACATACACAAATATAAACTGATTAAAATTTCACATCTAACCTCTGATTGTAAAGGTAATATATTTTAATTTGATTGTAATTTCAAATATTTTTGTTGATTTTTAATTTTTTAAATCTGGTTTAAATTTATGTACTTTTTATCTCAAATTTACTTTTTATTCTTAATATATTTTATTAATAAATTTATAACACTTATAAATATGAATTAAAATAAATATTAAAAATAAATATAGTATTATATTCAATATTAGTGTCATTTTAAATGTCTTATTGAGACATTTGTAATGATATATTTTGTATAAAGTAATATATATTTTAAATTTAATTACTTAGTTAATTATGTAAATAAATCAAATTGTGAAAAGAAAAAAATAAGTTAAAAAGAAAATGGATAAAGTTGTCTTTTTACAACTTTTGGTTTGGTGTATTACTATTTATTATACCATTTTAGTGTTGAATTTTGATGGCTTCTTTGGAGTGATTTTATTGCACCAAAACATCAAATTTGGTGTTTTGGTGCCTTGGTTGGAGATGTTCTAAGCTTATCTTAATAGTGTGAGGTGATGCCACACTTGTTATAACCCTTTGTTCAATATATTCATCAGATGTCTAGCTTTGTTCTGAGTTAAGATAGTGTGTCAAGAATTTTACATTGAGCAAGTAAAGAATGTTAAAATAATTTACAAATGTATGACAAACCTCCTTCTTTAAGCTATTTTTTGAGGTAGAATTAGACCCAAATTTATCACTAAGAATATAAAAAAGAGCTCTTTCTTTCAATATTGTTAAAGTTAGAGAAGAGTCAGGGGATGCTTGGTTAAGGGGTATGAGAACAAATCAATGGGAATGGAATAAAAGGTAGTGGTTGGTTGATTATTATGATTGATTGAATAATTTTTTCATACCCAAGTTTAAGGTAATGATCCATACCCTCCATGTATAGGAGGAATGGGTTTGATTCCTACCAACATTATTTTTTTAAATTTTGAATTAAATATTTTTAATTAAATATAATTAAAATGTAACTAATTAAAATACATTTAATTAAAAATATAAAATATAATTAATTAATAACTTTAATTAATTAAGATAAAAGCTAATTAATTAATTAATTAAAATAATTA
>JANVCQ010000003.1:37155146-37170904 GCA_025531925.1 Erythroxylum plowmanianum
ATTATTTAAAATATATTTAAAATTTGCTATAAAACAAAATTTTAACAAATTTTTATTTGTTAACATTTTGAACAAACTAATTACCATCAATGGTAATGGTAATCATTCCTTCTTCTTAACCAACCATCATCATTATAATGATTATATCCATTCTCATTCCTAACTATATTCATTCTCATTCTCATTCTCATTTTCCTATATGAACTAAGCGCCCCCTCAGTCTTATATCTATTTATCTAGACTTGATCATTTTAAATTTAAATCTAGTACCATACTATTTGTGATGACTATGATCTATCATATCTCTGCAATTTAAAGAATGGTTTCTATGTGTTGACACGCTGACCGTACGACTCTGTGTTTCTCTCTATCTATTAAACAAAACATTCAATTAATGGTTTTGCATTGAAATGGCTGACTTACAAGTTAATGTTAAAGTCATCCATAATCTCGAACTCCACGGTATAATAAAAATAATTAAATTATAACTATTTTCAAAAAGTAAAAGATCCCATAAAGATGACAGCTGGTAAGTAACCTAACAAACACGGGCAAAGCCGCCGCTCACGGCCACCCGATCGGCGCATAAGCAGCCCGGACTCGCGGTGCCCACACGTTTTAGTAATCAATGCTTGTCGAGACAGAAAGGCAGCGCTTCTTTCCTCTGATCACTGATGTAACTGAAGACCAACTTTTAATGCGGTCTTAGTTGTTCTCTTCCCTTCTTATTGGGTTTGTTTATATGGAAATCTATGTGTTGCCTGCCCTTCACGTGTGCTAGAAGACATCGTCTCTTTGTTTTCGAGAGATTGGCTTGCCAAATACGGCCATCATTATTTGAGGAGTTAGCAGTGAAATGAGATGAAAATTAATATACTTTTATAGTTTTATAGTTTAGTTGAAGGTTTCGTAATCGAATGTGATGAAAGTTAAAGGTTTTATATTACATTATATTTTGTTATAAGCAATAAAAATAAGAAATTTTCAATTCGGAGGATTTACAGTGGAACATAAACTATTACATACATACTATCTAATATGCTTTCAATAATTTTTCTTAATATCAATTATTTCTTATAATCCTAACATCATGTTTTCCAGACTCATTTATTACGGTCCACAAAATTGTATAAAATATAATTAGTACTAATTTTATATTATTTCTCCTTACCCTAATAATAATATTTTTATATTATTAATAATAAATTGTATAATTAATAATAAAATAAAAAATCTTAATAAAATTTTTATTAATGAAATATAAAAATATATAAAAATATTCTTCGATTGTTTGTATATATTTCTATATAAATATAATTATAAATATAAATAAATTATTTTTAAATATAAATCATGTATAATAGAAAAATAAAATTTAATAAAATAAAATCTATTAAATAATTAATAATAATATTTTATATGATTAATGATAATTTGTATATAATTAATAATAAAATAATAAAACTTTTATTATTCTAAAATAGATAAATATATAAAAAAATTATTTGTCTCGGTTGTGACTTGAACCGTGACTTTTTAATTGGACACGATTTCTATTTTAAAATTATAGCATTAAATCTCCAATAATAACCATTTTAATATCAGGGATACAATAGTCATTTATTATATATTACATTCTATTCCATCCATTTTTCAAACATCATTATACTATATTACATTATTAATCCTTATATCCCTCTCAAATATCTTTTCATTATATTACATTACATTTCATTATAAACTATTTTGTTATGTTTAATTTATTCCACTAATTAACATCCAATCAAACAGGCCCTAAGATCTTATAAAATTTAGCCCGACTGAGTTTATTATAAATGTTAATAATTTATACTTTAATTTTAAATTTTAGTAATAAAGAAACCTATAAATAAATGATAGTAATAATTTAAAATTTATTTTTCTATAAATTATTTGATGAGTTATAAATATGACATTCTTAGTGTAGGACTCGTATTCAATACCTAACACTTCGAAATTCTTAAGGAATCCCTTGACACTCTGTATAAACATTGGATTACACACAAACTAAATGTTCCTTCCAATGGGCCACTTTATCACTATGTGGTTTGGAGAACATCAAAACCCCAAATGATTACTTCATTGCTTGGACTTGGAATCGGAAAACACTTTTTCACTTGTGGAATTTGGCAAGTTGGTAATGATTATGGACATGAACTTGTTTAAGTTGAAATCGTTCAGATTTTGGACGTTTAGGATGTTCCCACATGTTGGGTTGTAACACCAAAATCAAAGGTAGATGCACTCTCAATGGACCTCTTTTTTGGGTTCTAGTGAAGAATCTTATCATGAATGTCTCAATACTTTCAACTTATGCACTTCTTCTTCTTCTACATGATTATTGTAGTAGGGTTTTATTGAGTTTCCATGCAAAATTATAGCTTATTAACAATAATATAGTAAAATGCAAAGCCTAGAAAGGTTTAAAAGTATATAACCTTATTCTAACTAATAAAGAGACTATTTTCGATAAATTCGCATAATATATATGTATAGGTTATGTAAAGAAATGCTTAAACGAAATAATTAAGGGAGAAAAAATATACATAATAACTCATAATTAAGTTTTGGTAATTAAATATTTGATACTTGATAATTTAAAATATTATTTTCAAGTAATTAAGTATTTTTAATGGATGAAATCATAAAATTTGTTAACCTTAATTCTATTTAAATTTTAAAATGTTATTTTGGGGAACTCATTTGACAAATAATAGTTCCAACTTCTAATTTCTTCAATAGTTTTCATTTTGGGATTTAATATTTTCAATTAAAATACCTTAGATGTCATCTAAAGCTATTTTCCTTAATTTAATTTATGAAAATATTACTTGGAAGTAAATTATTATGATTAAATTTAGAATTTGGAATTAAAGCTTAAATTATGGTTTTTTTTTGTTAACTTTTAACATTATAACATTTTGACAATTAATAAAAATTATGTTCATCTCACTTATTTAACACTTTTTCATTTTAACTCTCATTTTAAAAAAGTATTATTTGACCTATGGTTAATATTTTATTCATTATTTATTTTAATAATTAAAAATATTATTATATTAAAATTTGAATATATTTTAAATTAAAAATAAGCTTAATTAATAAAATATAATTAATAAATATTATAATTTTTAAAATGTAAAAATTCAAATAAAAAACAAAAAGTCATCATGACCTCTTACCAAGGTAACCAAACCTTAAAAGTAAAAAAAGAAAAAATTTAAAATCTAATTTTCACTTGCTTCCTGAACTAACGACAGAGATTCGGACACGGGCCCACCTTTAAGACGAGACTTACATAGCTTGTGGGCCCCAGATCAAACACGGAATGACGTCATTTAAAGACACGTTGCAGCCTCTGATACGCTCTCTTCTATAAGAGATTTGCTTCCGCCTACGGAAACCGGTTTGTCCGGTTGCTGTCACGTTAGCATGGCCGGTTCAAAGACTCGAGCCTTTTTCAGTTTCCTCTACCTTTTGTCTTCGTTTTTAGTTTTAACCCTCAAGTCAAACTTTTAACCTTCCCCAGTTACGGCGGCAACGGTGACAGCGACAGGCTTGTCAGTGACAAACTCGGTACGGTCTCTCCAAGACATAAAACGACAACCTAATCTTTTAACCTTGGTAATTTATTTTATTATGTTGCAAATAAATTATTTTCTAAGCTTAGTAATATGCAATTAATAACCATTTAAGCGATACTAATAGACAAGAATTATGTTGGAGATCATGGGACAAATCTAGCACTCGTATATTTTTATATTCCATTTACCTTGTTCATGTTAAATTATTATTTCAATTTCTTGATATATTATCTATAAATAATTTATATATTCTTGATTAATTTTGGATTAATGAAATTAATACATTGATAACTACTAAGTATGGAATACCATTGATTTTAAGGGTCTCTTTCTTTGAAAAATTAAATACTATTGAGTAAATTATTTAATAAATTAGTAATTGATAATTAAGCAGGTGTTTGTTTCTGTTTCTGTTTCTGTTTCTATTTTTAATTTTCTGTTTTTGTTTTCAAATTTATTAAATTTTTTTGTTTATTTAAGTTTTTAGTTTTAGTTTTAGTTTTTGATTTCTTCCAGTTTTCAAAAATTATGAAAACCATAAAAAGTGGTTTTTATTTCCTGTTTTGTTTTTTATGATCTAATTATTTAATTATTTAGTTTTTTAAAAGTATCAATAATTTAATTCAAAATTATATTTATATATTTAACAGATTAAAATTAATTATTAATAAAATTATGAACAATTTAATTTAATAATTAAATTATAAATTTAAAATATATAATTATTCAAATAAATTTTGATTTAATAATTAAAATATATTTCAAATAAATATTAATTTATAAATAAATTTTTAATTTTTAATTATTTATTAGATTAAAATAACATAATTTTATTAATAAATATTATATAAGAGATTAAATAAATTTATTTAATTATAAATAATTTATCTTTAAGTTTTATCTAAAATGTAATTTTTATCAGTGATAAAAATACAACTACATTAACTTTAACAACTAAACAAACTTTTGTTTTTATTTGAAAGAAAAAACATAAGCAAAAATTAAAAACGAAAATTGAAAATTACAGCAGAAAAATAAAAGTAGAACTAATAGACATGAGTTCAATCTGAATAATATTTGTTAAGATAAGAATAGACCATTTTATTAAATATTGTATTTTATAACATATCATACTCAAACTTTTATAATTTCGAATAGAATCATGTTTGACATAAGAGCTGCTTTGGTTGATGGTAAGTTTCTAAGCCATCTTGCATAATTCTTATGCAAAAAACAAAAAAGATGAAACACAATTTTAGTATAGAGTTTTAGTTGGAAGAAAGAAAAGCAAAGAAACCCGTCTGCTTATTTATAATTTCTGAGATAGTACAATTATATATGCTGTTTTATTTATTTAGTCGGCTGGTTTCTGTAATTTCATATCTTAAAAAAAAATCTAAGGATTCGTTAGTTTCGATGAAGTCTAAACTATTTCAAACAATTATTTAGTATTTTGTCCGATTAAAACAAATTTGATTGTCAAAGAACTCTATTAATTATTAAAAAAATAATGACCTTTTCATTTGATAGTGGTCCAATTGGGAAAGTTTAGTTCTTATGTGCCCATCAATAGAGTTTTCAGTGGCATTAAATTGATTATTTAATTTTGATTTTTGATATATTAATAAATTAATTTAAATTTAAATTTTGATTTATAAATAATTTTATAAAAATATGTAATTTACAAACTATTACATATATATGTGTGTGTGTATATGTATATATATATATCAGATGATTTATTCAATGTACAATAAAAATATGTCAACTATAATTCCAATTTATAAATAAAAATATGAGTTAATTAAAAAAAGCCCAGACTTTCGTCAAATTTTTAATTATAGTACGAACTTTAAAAAGTAGCAATACAATACTTAAACTTTCAATTTTTTCAATTATAGTCTAAAATTCAAATCAAACTTTTGGTTTTTTTTAATTATAACTCGACGTTATCTGTTTCTCTCGATGCTCTCAGCCATTGATTTTTTGTTTGTTCTTCTAATGTCCTATATTACTCTCGCATTAGAACACTGCACCAGTAAGCTCTTCGTTTTTAGTTCGTTCTCTTAATATCTTTAGTGTGAGGACATTGAGGCTACGTAATGTGAAAATTAAAGAAAGAGGGCGTCGAGAAAACAAATTGAAAACAAAGGAAAAACTGAAATCAAACCATAAGGTTATTGAGGTTGTATAATCTGATTTAAGTTATTTTTAAATAACAATGTCGTTTTAGTTATGTGATTAATCGACGTCGTTGTTTAAAAATAATCTAAATTAGATTACGCAGCCCCAATGACCTTACACTAATGATTTTGTTTCATTAATCTTCATTTGTTATATTAATTTTGATTGACGTATATTAATAGTTAAGATTTTTGAAACATGTAGCAAGTCATGTCAACAAACTTAACAAAAACACAAGCATCGAATTAGAATTGAAAAAAATTAAAAGTTTGAGCATTTTATTGATATTTTTTGAAGTTCGGGTTAAAATTAAAAAAAATTAAAAATTTAAACATTTTATTGTTACTTTTGAAATTTGGGCTATAATTGAAAAATTGACAAAAGTTAAATTTTTTTTTGTAATTAACCCATAAAAATATTTTCACCATCCTCTTAACAAATTATGATTTTATATGTAAATATTATTGAAGGGTTTACGATTTAAGATTTTGCAATAAAAGAAAGCATTATTAGATGTTTTAAAGGTTATGATTAAAAAATCTTACTGGTTTGACCGGTTCAACAGTAAAAGTTTTAAATTGTCTAACTTTTCGTTTTGAGCTTTAATTTTTCTATTTGATTTATTTTAATAATTTTTGTTGTTAAAAATTAATCAATCAACTTTCATAAATTAATAAGTTATAAATTAAAATAAATCAATCAATTTCATTTAAAATCTCTTTTTTCAATTAAACTTTAAAATTTTCGATGGGTAAAAACAATCTCTTTCAATCATATTTCAAATTCTTCAATTTAATTCAATGTTTAGCGAGTTTTATATCGATCTAATATCGGTTGAGCCTTTTAAACCTTAAACCTCTTATCTTACCGATTTAATATTCGGTGTAATTTTTAAAACAAAATAAAATGCTCAATTTAATCGAAAGATAAATTTAGAGATTTTTTTTCTTTTTATCCTTAATTTTCTAAAGTTAAGAGAAGAAAATCCAACCAAAAGATGAGCCATTTCAAATATTTGGATAAGTATGTAGAAGGAAAGGTTTGGAACATATATAGAAATGAAAAAAACATGGTGTGTCCTAGTCAATGTTTCGTTTCATTTCTCCTTCTAGTTAGTCTCCTTCTCGTTAGTAGCATTTAAAATGTACAGAAAACTCCAAAGTACAAACATTCAACAATGTACAGAAAACTCCAAAGTACAAACATTCAACATGACATGTGGAGAATACGTAAGTATCTTTAACCATAGACTTTAGAGAAATTCCTTAAGAACTGCAACGCTCTTAAGATTATGTCTCCTAATTGAACCGACCAAGGTCGTGATCTGGGGCCGTAGAATGTTGGACTTTCGACAAAACCCTTATACTCATCAAACATCAAATTGTCCTTAGCTCCAATTGTCTCTATCAACATCATCACCAACAACATTCCCTTTAGTCCAAACTCAGAGTCTTGGTTTAATCTCCAAGTCATAGCCAATCAGAATACTTTTCCCAACCTCACTTTCATTAGACCTAGTCTCAAAAGGGTAGATTGATTTCCGTTATTACATGAACCCTAATCTCAAAAGGCTTGATTCCCGTCACGTGAACCCTAATCTCAAAAGGGTGGCTTGATTTCCATGACATAACAAAAGGGTGGCTTGGTATCCATTTCATGAACCCTAATCTCAAAAGGGTAGTTTAATTTCCATTACACTAACCCTAATCTCAAAGAGTAGCTTGATATCGATTACATAAAACCTAATCTCAGAAGGGTGGCTTGATATCCATTACATGAACCCCAATCTCAAAAGGGTAGTTTAATTTCCATTACACTAACCCTAATCTCAAAGAGTAGCTTGATATCGATTACATGAAACCTAATCTTAGAAGGGTGGCTTGATATACATTACATGAACCCTAATCTCAAAAGGGTACCTTAATTTCCATTACATAAACCCTAATCTCAAAAGGGCAAGTTGAGTTTCATGAATCCTTTAACTCTACGAAACAATTTAGTTAGTCATGACCAAATCTTCTGTACAAGACAGCTTAGTTGGCCATGACTAAATCTTCCTCCCCGACAAAAAATCAGGAACCCATTTGTAACAACCAGTGAGTCAGTGACTAGAATGGTTGAGTCTTGACTTGAGTGTTTGACCAACTACCACAAAGTAGCTTAAGAGTTAACTATGGTTAACCCAAAGAACTAGGAACATGTCTAGATAATACTGTTAGGATTGAGCTGTTGAGAGTTTGTTATTGCCTTGATTTCAGAGCTAAAGTGACATGGGCTTTACTTTCACAATCTCGTGATATCAAAATATCCAGATTATGTTGGGATTTGGTATTGTAATTTTATTCTAAAAGAACACTCTTTATCATTTTAAATTATTAGAATATTCTATAATATTAAAAAACAGATTTTTTTTCAATTGAGTTATTTTTTACACAGGGTTTTAATATAAAAGACAAAAAAATTATGATTGCATGAATCTATGCAGCTTTTGTTTTTTCTTAAACAAGTAGGGTTTCGGACTAAAAGCAGTGGCTGTATAAGAATTGGAGACAAAGATAAGACGAAATCAAAACTGTAACAGTATATAAAAAGAGAGGAGTTTGAGATCCGAAGAACAAGTGAGAAGATCAAGGATGAGAAGAGACAATAGGATAGGTTAATGAAGGGTGTCGTAAAAAAGCAGGTAACTGGAATGAAACCATGTAATGTTTTTTGAGTTTCACTTTCACTTTGAGTCATGTCTTAGGTGGTCCAAAACGCAAACCAAAACCAAAACCGAAACCATCATCGAAACCAGCCAGTCCCCAAGTCTCTGCTTCTAAACCAACACGCAACACGCAACACCCAACACCCAACACCATCCTCTCCTCTTCCTTTTATTTTTATCGTTTGTCAAGTCTTGCCCTTTATCCCCTCCTGTCTGTCTTATAATCTGTAGAAGTCTGGTCGGCAACGAAACCTTCAAGCAATACACACTCTATAAAACTAGAGTTTGCTCTTTGACTTTTTGCTTCACTTACCACACTCTGTTCTTTCTTCTTTGCTCTGTTGCAAACTAAGCTTTGTGTCCCTCTTAACCTTAAATCTTAGTACTACTTTGGTTTAGAAGTTCTGGCTTTCTTCGTTTTCCTGTAAAGTTTGGGTCTTGCTGAGCAGTTGCATTCTCTGTCACTACCGTTCCTGTTTCAGACAAGCCGGTTGAGTTGTAAGTTATCTTCTTTTTGTTTGTCTCCCCTGTTTTTCTTTTTACAGACTTTTGGGATCTATTGTTGTTTGTAAGATGATTTCCTATGTTTCAATTCACGATAAAATTTTTGATTTTTTGTCTTGCAATTCTGTGGGAAATTCAAACATGTGGACTTTGCAGGTGTTCTTCAGATGCTTCAAGATCAACACTTGCAGCAGAACAAAGAAATGATTAGAGACTTTGGGGCGGTGATTTCTCATAAAGAACCATTTAGAGTGGAAGACAAAGGTCTGGATTCACAACTCTGGCATGCCTGTGCTGGTGGCATGATACGAATGCCACCACCCAACTCTAAAGTCTTCTACTTTCCTCAGGGTCACGCAGAGCACGCCCAAGGGAATGTAGATTTTGATCGCTGTCGTGTTCCTGCTCTCATCCCTTGTCGAGTATTGGCCATTAAGTACATGGCAGATTTAGTAACAGACGAAGTCTACGCCAAAATTAGGCTAATCCCACTGAGCAACACCGAAATGGGGTTCGCAGATAGCACAAGTGATGATGTGTTGTTCAGGGGGGTTGATAGAGCTGAGTCTCAAGAGAAGCCTGCTTCTTTTGCCAAGACATTGACTCAATCTGACGCTAATAATGGCGGTGGTTTCTCTGTTCCTCGTTATTGTGCTGAGACTATATTCCCGAGATTGGATTACAGTGTGGAGCCTCCTGTTCAGGCTATTATTGCAAAGGACGTCCATGGCAATAACTGGAAGTTTAGGCATATCTACAGAGGTACACCTCGTCGCCATTTATTGACTACTGGGTGGAGCAATTTTGTGAACCACAAGAAGCTTGTAGCTGGAGATTCAATTGTGTTCTTGAGGGCTGAGAATGGTGATCTCTGTGTGGGAATTAGGCGTGCCAAGAGAGGGTTTGGTGGTGGAAATGATAACTCATCTGGGTGGAACTCATTTTCAGGCTACTCTGGTTACATGAGAGAAGATGAAAGTAAAGTGATTAGAAGTAATGGGAAAACTGAGAAGAAGGGTAAGGTTGGGGCTGAATCTGTTATAGAGGCTGCAAATCTTGCTGCAAAAGGGCAGCCATTTGAGGTTGTATACTATCCGAGAGCAAGCACTCCAGAGTTTTTTGTGAGAGCTTCATCTGTGATGGATGCAATGCAAATTCAGTGGTGCCCTGGAATGAGGTTCAAGATGGCTTTTGAGACTGAGGATTCGTCTCGGATTAGCTGGTTCATGGGAACTATATCTTCTGTTCAAGTTGCTGATCACATACACTGGCCTAATTCTCCTTGGAAGCTTCTTCAGGTAACTCATTTTTCATTTCAGGTTAAGTCTCATTGTTTGGGTTGATTATTCTATGAACTACATTAGCATCTGATTGTAATGCTATAAACAATCAAAAGTCTGCCTATAACTTCTTTACAATGACATAGTGTTTGCAAATATCATATTTCAGGTGGCATGGGATGAACCAGACTTGCTGCAGAACGTTAAACGTGTGAATCCATGGCAAGTTGAATTGGTATCAAACATGCCAGCCATTCCAATCTCACCATTTTCACCTCCAAGAAAGAAATTAAGACTTCCACAACCTCCAGACTTTTCCTTGATTGGAGAATTTCCAGGACCTTCATTTACTGCAAATCCACTTGGATTGAACAGTCCCATATGTGGTGTTTCAGACAATATTCCTGCAGGCATACAGGGAGCCAGGCATGCTCAATTTGGACTATCTTCACCAGATTTCCACTTCAATAAACTACATTCAGGTCTGTTTCCTGTCGGTTTCCAACAACTTAATCATGTTGCTCCTCCTTCAAGAATCTCCAGCAGCAACTTCTTGGGCATTACAGAAAAAAATGAGAATGTTTCATCTTTTTTGACAATCGCAAACCCAACACAGGAGTGTTCGAAAGAAAATGAGGAAATAAAGACGCCTCACATAGTTCTATTTGGCCAACTCATTCTCATTGAGCAGCAGAGTTCTCATAGCTGTTCTGGCAATACTAATGAAAACAGTTCATCAGAGGGAAATCAAGATAAGGCAGCCAACTTTTGTGATGGTTCTGGTTCTGCATTGCATCAGAATTGTCCACAAGACAATACTTCAGATGATGCTTCTCTCTGGTACAAAGATCACCAGAAATCTGATCCGAGCCTAGAGACTGGCCACTGCAAAGTTTTCATGGAATCAGAAGACGTTGGTCGAACTCTTGATCTTTCAGTCCTTAATTCCTACGAAGAGCTTCATGGCAAGTTGGTTAGTATGTTTGGCATCGGGGATTCAGAGATGATCAACAATGTGCTTTTTCGGGATGCAAAAGGGGTGATCAAAAACACTGGAGATGAGCCTTTCAGGTGATATCATATACAGTTCAACTTCCTGAGATTGTGGACGTATTTGACTACTCTTTCTGATATATATATACATATATATTTAACTTATATCATTTCTTATTGTGGCTTGCAGTGAGTTTTTGAAGACAGCAAGAAGGTTAACTATTCATACAGATTCATGCAGTGAAATGAAACTATAGGTGGAGGGAAGTAGTTTAGGGTGAACTTCAATCAAATTGTACAGTTTGGAATCTTTTTTTGGTTTGGATGTTATATGGAGGAATCCTATTATATCCAATTTTGGAAACATTATAATTTTTGTAGCCAAGTTTGATTATTTTCCCATATTTGTTCTATTTTGAAATGCAAATCTCTATTCTCAGGCGCTTTAAAAAAAATAAAAATAAAAGTAAGTCATATTTACACGGAGATATATAATTACAACCTATTATTAATCAAGGTTGTGTTCCATTTCTGTTTTAAGCTAATCAAAATCTTCTGCGAAGAGATTCTCGGCTAGAGATCAAAATCAAGTCGAGCGGTGTAAGAGTAGACTTGACAATTACGTTGGGTTTGAGGTGCTTTCTGCAACAGAAAAAACCTTACCACATCCATAAATATGAAGAAGGCTATCTGAAATGCATTCTGCAGCAGAAAACAAAGAAAACATGTGAATTATCAGATTACAAAGAGGGAAAGTATCAGAATGTTCATATGATAAAGCAATTGGAGTCTTATGAGTACCTGAAAGAGAACCAGGCGGATCAGGAAGAGAATGAGACGAGGGTGTCCGAACAAGAAGAGATCATCACGTGGTTGGACCACAGGAGTGCTAGCGTCTAATGGTGTATTGCACTTTTGAAGTAGAAAGAAGAGAATAATAAGAAGCAAGTTTCTTTGTATTATCAACTTTTAGACTTTCTATAATAACAAGATTATAGAAATTCATATAATAATAAATATCGAAATTTTAAACAGCACAGTTAATTATGACTATTTTCCATTAAAATAGTCATAATAACTTTTTTAAAAAAAGTCCAATGACTTAAAGAGCTTAAATCCATCACTTACACACCCAAAATAACCAACGTTTGTCCTTTCAAACACTTTAACTATTGGGCCATATTAAGTTTAGATTTCCAACAAGGAGCACTCTAACCACATCTCCTCTACCTTGTATACGTGGACCGAGTTGGGTTATGATCACTTGGAGCTTAGTCCCCACCGCCAAGATTACCTGCAGATTATCAATTTACACATATGAGCTCTTGAATCCCATTATGTAGTTGATCTGCCATTTTTAAATGTTTGAAGAACTGGTCCTTACAATTAAGGGGATAAATGGCAACCATAGATAAGCATACCATCCTGTCAGAACAAGAGATTACACAAATTAGTTCTTGATCTGTACATTGTGATATATAAATCTCAGAATTTTCCAGGAAAACAAGGCCTTACCGTATGTGTTGGACATCAGGAACGATACAGCAATTAACCATATAATCGGACTGCATTATATGCAAGGTAAGTTTAGAACTCGTAATCGAATAACAATCTTTAACAGATACGGTTTTAGACAAAAGTAAATTAAACCTGATCCCAACAATTACTTGGAAATCCTCTTCAAGCGATCTTTTGATATACTTCTGAAAGTCAAATGTTCTTTCACTTCCAGGAGTTAAATGTTCCTGGAAATAAGATATTGCAACTGCACGTTAGATTTCCCTTTTCAAGTTACATTAAGCAGGACTCTTTTTCTTTAGCTGAACTCGGGAAGAGAGAAAAAATCTAAAACCCATTTATACTTCAGCTCTTCCTCTTTCTAGTGGCGACACTGATGCTGATTCGCCTCTGACAGCAACTCCATCCCATTAATGCTTTGAAGCTCCAGATGACAGCAAGTTGGTGCGCTTGGAACGATAACCATCAACAGGTTAGCCATCAGATACAATTTCCAGGAGTAGCCATTTCAACAAAAACTATCTTCTGTGTTTTAATGGTTAGTGGTTGGACTTCAATGTAGAAGGGCTTGACCTATGAGACAAATTACACTTTTTAAGCTATTTCTGAATAACCAACTCATGTCCTATTCAACTTAGTCCAACAGATTCTTTATGTGACTTTCATTTTCTATATTTTCCATAGAAGCTCTTTGTGGAGGCTGTTTCATTAGAGTACTGTACTATTCTATAATTTGCATTTACACAAGTTATGGATCATTAGATACCACTAACACTAACAGTGGTATGGTCATTTTAAGATCAAGACGAACTATGAAACAGGAACGAAAAATCTCTGCAAATCAAAGTCACAGCATAAAGGATTGTGAAAAGCACAAGGTGACGTATTTTGAACTACTGAATCATTGAAGAACATGAAATAAAGAGAAAAACATTCCCATCCATTTCAAAAAAAGAAAGAAACATTATACCAGCCAAAAATAGAAAGAAAAAAGAAACAAACCAAACCACACCATTGCTGACAAACCCCCTACACAAATTGACAGTGTGCCACCTACTTCCTACTGTTCTTCTTCTACGGTGGAATCATCGTGTTGAATTAAATTGTTTTGTGAATGATAAAGATTACAATGTTTCACAGTAGACTCAAAACAAAATAACCCTAAAACCTAATAGCCCACGGGTCATGGACGGTCCATGACCGACCCGCATCCATAGCCCAAATATCCAACAGGTGCAGATCACGTGACTTGCTGGACTGTCCACCCTTGCATCTGCTACGCAGCACCAACCTTGCAGCCAACCTTGCATCTGCTACGCAGCACCACTCTTGCACCTCCTTTTTCCTCTGCCTTGTACAGTCCTGCCATCGCCCCCTTTTAGGTGTCTCTTTTCTGCTACACAGGACAGAGCATCAACCAATAGTTATGTTTCAAGCCTCTGTATATAAGCACAAGCAATGTACAGATTACACTTATGTTGAAATAAGAAATTTCTTCATCACTCACATTTTCTTTCAGTGAAACCAGCTATATTAAAGCTTACGGAGGATCTTGCAATGGTAATTAAGGTAAAGAAGAGAGGAAGGGTAAAGACCAAGCTGAAGCTTCCAAGACAGCTCAGAAAACTTGAGCTATTGACCTTGAGGATAATTCTGAAGACTGTGCATTCAAGAAGTGAAATTCTGAAGATTGAAGATTAAGGCAGGAAGCTTGAAGAAAAATAAAGGAACCTGCAGAGGTGAAAGTGGAACAACTTTGTTGATGTTTGGGCAACACCTGAAGGGAATTGTTTCTGAAGCTGGAATGAAGAATGTGATGAAGCTGTCTGAACACAAGATCAAGCTGATAGTGAATTCAGAGGATGCTTGTTAAAGCTTGTCCAATCCGTACCACAAGCATATACAAGTGGTCCTCCATAGCAGAATTCTGTTTTCATGCAGTTTTAAAATCAGTAGCATTTAATGTATGTCAGTTGTTGTCTTTTGCATGAGACGTGTTTAGCTCCTGTCTCTTATATCAGAAGTATGCTTTTAATTCCTAACCTTTGATTTTCAGATGTTTAAAAAAAAAAACATGTAAGAGCTGAATATAAAGCTCACCGTCATCTTCCTCAGTTATTATTATTCAAAGAAAAACTTCATCCTTGTCCACAAAAAACTTTCATTCTTTGTTTTTCCAAGAGTCCTTCAAAGGTTTGAGTGTTAAGCCAATTTGCAAAAATCACAGTAGACAGACATTGGTTCTGAAATTTCATTGTGAGTGCAACGAAACCTGACATTCAAACCAAACCTTACAATCAAAAACCAAAAACATATACTGTTTACACTTGAGAGGAAGTAGCATTATACATTTAGAGAGAAGTCTGTTTGAGAACAAAAAAATTTCAGAACATTAGAATTTCTGAGTGGTGCTGTAGGATTCATCACTGTGCTCGATAGTTGTAAAGCTTCAACCAGCAAGCTTGACAACCGGCTGCTTAAGTGAAGTGAAGAAGGCATTGCATCATCTTCCTAGACATCGATCGTTAGCCCATCCCACAAGCATCACAGAAGATTTTGTATTTCTTCTCTTTGTGATAGTGCGTGCAGTGGTCTTTGAGTCCATCAAACGCACATAATTTTGTTCTTTTTCTTGGGTGGAATTCGTTAGTTGGAATATTTCTGTAAAAAGTTTACGTTAGATATGAAATATGGTTATAAATGTATTAAACAGATAAAAAAACTTTCTTGTTCGCTAATATGCTCATGCAGGTTATTTTGATAACTGCATCCCCAATTCCACATGTAATGGATGCAGCGGTTGATGGGTGTCGAATCCACCAAAAATAATTCCCAAACACCAAACGAATATAAATTTTGCACAGTAGTAAATGGGGTCGATCCACAGAGAATGGAATAAATTGATTCTATTCAAATGCCAAAGAACGAATGAAATTAATTAAAAGGGGG
>JANVCQ010000003.1:37255661-37278382 GCA_025531925.1 Erythroxylum plowmanianum
TATATGCAGAAGCATATGGTTTGAAGCTGCTACTGTTGTTGCTGTTCCACCACCTGTGGAAATTCCAGCTGGAAGTGTTCTTAGATCTGCTTTGGCTGGGGGTCTTTCATGTGCACTCTCTTGTGCCCTAATGCACCCAGTTGATACAATAAAGGTATAATGTTTGACTGCAGAGCACCAACTGCTCATATTCACTTGTTGAGATTTGATTGTGACCACTTCTTGAAAGTTTATACCTCCTAAAGCTTGGTTTCATCACTACTGCTATGGCTAGTGTACCTTATGTGAAATAATAGGATGCAAATCAAGATGTTGGTATCTTGAATTGTGTCTATCTTCTATGGTTGTACTAGTTTGCTGTTGATAATTGCATGATTTGGATGAAAATGTTTCTTTCGGGGACCAAATTATGGCCGTAAAAATGCTCCTTTTTCTGTTTGTCTTGTCGTAAGGCCTTTGATGGATTTTATAATTACTGTCAAAGTACTTGTCAGAATCTTCTCTGTAATGGAGATGGCTGGGATGATGTATGAATGGCTCCAAATGTTTATTCCATTCTGTTCACTGAAGCTTTTCTACAAGATTATCTTGACATGTAGGCCATAATTATTCATGATGACGTACCCAACCACATCATCCCCATGGTTAAGATTGCACTTGCTGCTGATCTGCTGTTTTCCCTTGACTCCTATATTGTATGACTGAATTTGAAGTGCTTTTATTCTAAAAGGGTGATTGTGGCATGTGAAGATTGGAGTACTTAGGAGCATTGATAGTACCAGCTTGTTTGCTACACTTTCGAGTACTATTACAGAAATGTATGGAGGAACTTTTCTATTGCTTTCTCATGGTTGTTTAAAGGGTCTTTTGTTTCCCTTGTAGACCCGGGTGCAAGCATCAACCTTAACATTCCCAGAAATCATTTCTCGTCTTCCTCAAATTGGAGTACGGGCATTATACCGGGGTTCAATTCCTGCAATCTGGGGACAATTTACAAGGTTCTCCTCTAGAATATTTCGTCCTTTTGAGCTTAATGACAACACATCTATTTAGATCATTTTTTATTTGTTCCTATTACAGTCATGGACTTCGAACTGGGATATTTGAAGCTAGTAAACTTTTGCTGATCAATGTTGCCCCCACACTCCCAGAAATTCAGGTAATTTTAGCCAATTTCTTTGCTTTTGGCCAATAATAGTGTGACTTTCTGATTGAGCGTGATATGCTAGTACTGTTTGTATTGTTTCACTTTTGGGAGTGTTACCCAGTTCATCTTTCTACCTTCTTTTCTTCCCTACTTGTGTGATGATCTTCTTTACTTCCCATCTCTGCAGGCACAGATTGTGTGTCCACTATAGTTTTAATGTGGGAATTATACTGATGTACCACATAGAGCTTCCTGTATGTTCATATGAGTTTAAAAACATGTCCCTGGCTGCAGGTTCAATCTGTGGCATCATTCTGTAGCACATTCCTTGGAACTGCAATACGCATCCCATGTGAGGTATTAAAGCAACGTTTGCAGGCTGGCATGTTCAATAATGTAGGGGTGGCAATTCTTGGTACTTGGAATGAAGATGGTATAAAGGGGTTTTTCCGCGGGACTGGTGCAACACTTTTCCGCGAGGTTCCATTTTATGTTGCTGGTATGGGTCTATATGCTGAATCAAAAAAGGTGAGAATGCAGGTTTATTTTTATATGCATTAATTTTCTTTTGTTTCCCTTGAACCTTCTAAAGATAAGGATGTTTTCTTTTCATTAATTGTCTTATCCTAATATTGACATGAAATATATAACTAGTAATGGACCCAGTTCAATGAAGCTCTGCTAACTGGAACACATAACTATGGATGGTTTAAGTGCCAAATTGTAAAATTAGATCCTATTTAATGAATCGTATTTGTGCTTCTTAAGGTTGCTCAGCAGCTATTAACACGGGACTTGGAACCTTGGGAAACAATACTGGTTGGAGCTCTATCTGGAGGGTTAGCAGCTGTGGTTACTACGCCATTTGATGTGATGAAAACTAGAATGATGACTGCCAGAGGAAGATCTATGCCAATGACAATGGTCGCCATCTCTATATTTCGTAATGAAGGACCACTTGGACTATTTAAGGGAGCAGTGCCGAGGTTTTTCTGGATCGCACCCTTAGGTGCGATGAACTTTGCTGGCTACGAACTGGCAAAAAAGGCCTTGAACAAAACTGAGGAACAAACAAATGATCAGATGTCTCAGAGAAAGATGTAGTTCCCGGTAAAGGGAGATCTAGTATAATCAAGAACTTAAATCCAACTAAAGCCCCAGAATTTTGATTTTGTGAAAGCTACTGCACATTTTGCATGTTTCAGCAAAGTGGCATCCAATATCATCTGTCAACTCAGTCCCTGAAATTTTTGTGCCAGGGATAGTTTTATTCGTGGTTTCAGTGTTGGATGTGAACCTTTGCTGTCTTGAAGTGATGGTAGTTTTCGTCAAGTCTTTTGTGTTGTTTACAACTTTCAAAAGTATACTGACTTACATGTCCAGTTTTCCCTTGATCTAAATCTTCTGCATTTAGCTTGTACATAGCTTTCTGTAGAGCTAAATGTTTGTTGAAACAGAAACATATGTCCTGTACAAGAAAGTATACATTATAAGAAGATATTATAGTATGGGACAATTAGCAATGCATTCGGCACATTCTGCTCGAGTTGGTTCGAGCTTGTTCAAGTTTTGTAGCAAAATAACGTTTTAATGACTTGATTCAGATCTTTCCGAGCATAATTAGGTTCGTTCTCATGCTCGAATTCGGCTGAAAGACCGATCAACTTAAGCCTTCGATCTTGTTCAAGCTTTGTTATGAAAATAACATTGTTTTAATAGCTTGATTCAAGTCTTTAGAGCGTAATTCGGTTCGCTTTCAAGTTCAGATTAAGCAGCAGACTAACATAAGAAACAATAGAAACTGATGATCCGAGTTGACTAAAAGAGAACACATGAACATGATTTTCATCATTCTTCACTAACAACAAAGAGAATTGTTGGTCGATAGCACATGACTTGATCCACCCGTCAAGTGGGGTATAGAATTGATTCCAAAGTAGGACCCTTGACACTGACCTGTCCCTGCAGAAGTCTTGTTCCACATGATCGATTCCTTCAGATGATGTTTCCTCTAACGACTCGATGATTAACTTCGATGCTTCGAGCATCATTTGAAAATGCCTCTTCTTCTAATGGTCAACTACGTAGACCAGTGAACGTGTACGGAGTCATACCGTAAATCTATTAGCATTAAAAAAATCTATTATGCATATAACAGAATTAATACGACTTGAATTTAATGACATTTTTTTTATCAAAACATAAAGTTATTATAAGATTCTTTTTTTTAGTATTCTTAACATTAAAAAATGATTTAAAAATAAAAAATGAACCGTTAAATTTTTTTGTTTCGTTTTCAACTTATTTAATAACTCTTGATGTTAAAAACTAATTAATTTATTCATTTGTTAGTTAAATTTTACTAATTAATAAATTTTTATAAACTATAATTAATTAATTAATTTTATTTAACAACATTTTCAGTTAAACTTTAAATTAATTTTATTTAACAACATTTTTAGTTAAACTTTAAATTATTTGATAAGAATGGACAATTTTTTCAATCATATTTTAAATTATTTAATTTTATTCAACCTTTAGCTAATTTTATAACGATTTAATATTTTATTTAACAATATTTTTAGTTAAATTTTAAATTATTTGATAAGAAAGGACAATCTTTTTCAATCATATTTTAAATTGTTTAATTTTATTCAACCTTTAGTTAATTTTATAACGATCTAATACCGAATAAATCTTTTAAACCTTAAATTTTTTATCTTACTAGTTTAACTTTCAGTCCAATTTTTAAAACTTATAAAACCACAACATATACACCATAAGGTATATGATAGCTGAGATTCATGAAATAAAATAAGACATCATAAAATTAGACAAAAAAATCCTATCCCGGTGCATATAAGCAATTGTCATGTGAAAGCTCGATACCAAAACACACCATACTGTCATACATGACATCATCATTAGTTAAATGCGAAAAGCTATCGTGAAAAGTTGCCTTTACATTTAAAACCATGGACAAACAAAGCAAGAACTGACAAGGAAAGAAGGAGACGGGCACAGTCAACCATGAAATTATATACTTCCTTTTATCGAAAATAAAAATTATTTTAAAGGGATGTATATATTTATTAAGAAAGTTAGTGAAATATTTAATACATCCTTATTAATTATATATTGAATTGTCTTAAAAATATAATTTATATAATTAAGATGTGAGAGAAATTAAAGGGTAATTTTAGAAATAAAATTATAAATATGCATGAAAATCGTAAACAACACTTATTTTGAATAATTAAAATCTGTCTAAAACGACTTTTATTTTAGATAGGAGGGAGTATAATCCTTCTATTTATCAAGGCTTAGTAAATGTAGTTAGGTTAATCAATAAAATGAAAGGTAAGCTCATCCTAATGCTGCATTAAAACCATACCTAAGAGTGCATTATCTAATAATTTCAATTTAGTTATTTAATTTTGTTAAAAATTAAATAAAATCAAAATATGTTTGAAAGAGAATATCCGAATTTAAAGTTTAATTGAAAAATTATTGTTAAAATAAAAATTAATCGATTTATTTTAATTTATGGTAACTTATCAATTTACAAAAATTGACTGATTAATTGATAAATTGATCAGCTTTTTATATGAACCGAAAAGTTAAAAGATTCAAGATTTTTATGATTGAACCGATTGAATTTTTTAATCATTGATTCGAAATAAAGAAAAATAAAACTCATTCAATGCGATCAAAGTCAATACACACTAGATTTTATTAATAATTAGTTATATAATTAAGCATCAATAATTAATTAAATTCTTGTTCTAGAATTCTTAGGTTTTATTTGTGCAATAGTTTCATATTAGTGAGAACAAAGTTTCCACAAGAAAACAATGTTTCTTGACTCGAAGAAGAAAGACAAAAAAAGAAAATGAAATGTCCAAAAACTTCTAAATATGCAAAGAAGAATTGTCAAATTCAATTTCAATGCTACAATTGTGTTCTCTCTTCCGATTGGAGATGTTTACACCATGCCCTTGTCTTTTCATTTTCAAGTGGAAGTACGAGAAACAAGAGTCAATGTGTAAAGTATTATTTGGGGTTGAAGAATTTGTTGTTTCCTTGTGTCCACCTAAAACCTACAACTGAACTTTTCATAGAATTCATAAGCCATAACCCACATCGCTTTCATTACGGGTGGATTCGATGTGGTTGGAATGAGATATAATATGAGATTTCATACTTAATTTTTAAATATTTATAAATTAATTATTAACATTAATATATGTTCATAAAATGACCCTTTTCTTATCATAACCTAGTAAGGATATTATAATTAGCAACTTCTTATAAATGCTTATTTATATTGAAAACAAAATTTTATGGAACACACCATATTAAAAGTTGATTTATAAGTATTTAAAAAAATTTCAAAACTAGATCGGAAGCTAAGCAAGTAAAAAAAAAAGTTTAAAGTTTAAAATGTTCAATCAGTATGTGCCGACTTAGATAAAAATATATGGTAGTGTAAACGCAAGAATATACAGGAGGATGCACTGACTTAGACAGAAAATGTATTCCTTCATTGAATCCAAATCGACTTATGTCAACCCTTTTACACCAAAACTGTAGAATTTCTTTCGAGACAAGAGGTTTTACGGCTTGATATAAAATATATGGTAATTGGAAAAATATGATAACGACTCAAGAGATGATGCGTAGACACATACATACGTACGTGTTTGGACTTCCAACTCTGTTTGGACTTCTTATACTGCCAGTTTCTGTACGATACAGTTCAACGTCAAGTAATAAATATTTCCAACGGCAACCAACAGGTTAGCGTAAGTGGTTCAGCATTCCTATCATTTAATCAGAAGTTTTGAGTTCGAGTTCTGAGAATAGAGAAATCTGTTTGACCAGCACTTTACCCCTTATGAGCTGACCTAGTACGAGCGGGGATTAATCTAAGAGTGGATGATTTAAAGGCGCCTTCTCATAATTGAGACCTTTTTAAGGCACATCATGATCTAACAAAAAAAAAATATTTCCAACGGCCGAAATTTGAACAGCAGTTTAGTATACACCAAAAATAAAGTTATGACTCACTGTTCTTGCCCCTTCAAGAATGGTGTATTGGCACGTCGTAGCGAAAAGAAGAGGCTGATTCACATTCTGGCTACTTTGACCTGGAAAATTCAATTGCTGTATTTCTTACGTGGATGGGAAGGATTAGGTCGCGATCTATTAAATCTTGTCTACACGTTTATGTAAAACTTATATAAATATATAAATAAAATTTAATGGGACAAAATAATTGAAAGAGAAGATTTGATGTGAATGTAAAGTAGGAGTGCAATCCGAATACTTTAATCAATAGTTTCTTTAGAATAACTAATTAGTTGGTCCGGTTCAAATTTTAGAAATTCTGTTTCCATCTTGAGTCTCCTAAACTTTGTTAACTTAAAGTTAGTATTATCTAGAATTAATTTGTCTTAAAAAATTTATCAAGCTCAAATTTAAACTTAAGTTTGATCGGGTTGGTATTAGATATTGGTATCTTAAACCTATTCAAATCAAGTTTAGTTAGTTTAGGATCGTTTAATTTCACTTTTGTTAGTATTTTTTATTTTCTGTTCTTTCAAATAAAAATTAATACTTTTTTACTTGTTAATATGAATGTAGTTATATTTTTTTAATTGATAATAATTACACATTAAATCAAACTTAAAGATAAATTATTTTATTTTAATCTCTTATATGTTTTAATTTATTAAAAAATAATTTTAAATAACTTTTGATTTATAAATTAATATATTTTAACTATTATATAAATTTTTATTTGAAATTTATATATTTTGAAGATATTTTAAATTTAACTATATTTATTGAATGAAATTTATTTAATTTAATTAAAAATAAGTTTCAATTATTCATAATTCACACTAATAATTAATTTAATAAATTAAATTATTCACAGTTCTTGTTAATAATAAATATATTAAATAATTAAATAATATATATTTAGTTGATAGTAAATCAGACAAAAACCGTTTTTATGATTTTTCATAATTTTTTAAAACTAGAAATACACGAAAACTTAAAAACAAAAACTAAAAAACTGAAATAAGCATATTTTAGTTTATTGTATTTGAAAAAAAATCAGAAAACTAAAAATAAAAATAGAAACAAAAAACCTTAATTTAGAGAAGTTCAATTAAATTTTAAATTAAATTATAGCTTCTTAATTTTCTTTTAGCATAAAACACTGAAAAGAATGAGAAATATGAGTTGGATTAAAGCTACAAATGGATTGATGAGCAAGAAAAATATCTATCTTATAGTCATTCTATATAATATGGTGCCAAGTTGCCATAAAATTTCAACTTGAAGTAAGAAAAGGAACATTCAATCACCATTTTGAGAACCTCCAATGATCCACGTTTTTGCCATTTCAAGTTCTTGATCCATACTTAGCAACCATACAAAAAACATTTGAATTAGAATTTGAAAAGTTGAGGTCCAAAGTTTGATTCTGCAGACAACTTGTACCACAATTTAATAAGGTAGAATAACCTGAAATGAACTTGTGAAAGAAACTTGTGTATACATAAGATTCTTTGATAATTAATACAAATCATTGCCACGTCCCTCTTCTCAAGCACACCCTGAAATGTGAACAAGATAAAGAACATCTCTTTATTCTCTATCTGGTTTTGGAAATGTTATGCCTACGCCTGTTATGGATTCACGTACGGGTCAATCCGACTAAAACATAAATATTCATCATAATCCTTATGTCTACTGTTACATTATTGAAACGTTTGTTTTGTTTTTCCATCGTCTCATCAACCCATTTCTTAAGGCTTGAAGGTGTGAAACAACTTGATCATGTCCAGATAGGTTCCCAGGATGTCCCCAAACTGTTCTCGTCCAGGAAACAGCTGGTATCCATGTATTGTTGTTGCTGTTGTATGTTCTCTTGACATTGTGTCATTTCCATACAAATTAGAGCAACTAAATTGGTCTGATGCAACTGCATGTTCACGATCTCTGCTTCTGCTTTGGCCAACTGTGCTTGGAGTTCACTGACCTGTTTCTGAAGCTGGCAAATCGCACCAGCACAACCATAAACCGGGTCTCGAAGCCTTGCATTCGCTTCATACACCATACTGCTCACAGCATCTGCTCTCTGAGACTCTGGTAGTTCCTGAACATTTCCAAAAATAGTGAACTTTAGGTTCTTCATCCATTTACTATCACAACAAAAACAACATTATGTCTTTGTAATTACCATCGTTTTAAATTCTGATCCAGACCATTATCGTAATTTACTGTAATTGTTGTTATAATCTCAAGATGTAGACTTGGAGCATATGACCCCATGTGCAACTTAAAAAACTTGACTGGAATTGGTGGGGGAGGCAGTTTCAACTTTGACCACTTATTTGTAAAGTTGACTTTCTTGCGTGGAGAATGATTCAGCTCCCTAAAGCTAACTAATTGTAGACATCATAATTATTTTATATAAAGCAAATGCACTTTGTTTGATTTGGGGATAAAAGATTGTGCTGAATATGAAAAGGTGATTAAGGAAACAAACCCTTCAAAAGTAAATAAGAAAGGTAATGAATTGTTAGCTACTTTGAGCAACACTATGGATATATTTTATGATATGCACCTGCAAGAACTTGATGATGTTGCTAGCTCCAAAGACCCGATGAGCGATGGTGAACTTATAAGGTTCAGTTGGAGGGAAGTAAGGAGCTAAAACACACTTCTCGGCGCATCGCCGGCGAAGAATTTTGCAGGCAGCACAAGGGCTAAGAACAACAGGAGGAGGAGGTGCTGAAGCTGGTGATGGTAAGCTTGGAGAGGACTGATAAGGAGGAGGAGTAGTACTAGTTGGAGAAGACAGAGAAGGAGGTGAAGTTGGAACAGAAATAGGAGATAACGATGAAGCAACTTTGTTAATAGTGTCCATGTTGACTATATTACTCGAGAGGGATTAGAAGGAGAAAGCAGAGAGATTGATGGAGGAATAGAGAGAATAAGGTTGTTCAAGCTTAAACAGAACCCAGATGTGGGTGCTGTTTTATAGAGGGAAGGAAGATAGACTGTGTAAGAAGAGTCAAGGCAATCACGTCATTGATCTACTACGTGACATCCATATATAGTGTGAAATCACCTTACTCAAGGTTTAGACTAAATATACATTTAATTTTCATTTTATTGGATGATTTGTTAACTTTCTAGAATATATTAATTGTGTCTTCATATTAATTAAGTCCTTAAGTAGAATATATCCAATTACATTATCTCTTTGGATCATTATTAGAGGCAAAAAGAAAATTAATCAATGTCAATTCATAAATTTTATTTTTTAATATATAAATTGGGGGATTATGATTATAGAACTTTGTACTAGGCATAGCAATGGGTCGGTCTATGAGCCGGTCTCGCTAATTTTGTTAAAATTAAAAGTTTAAAACATCTTTTTTTAATTAAGTTCGAACCTGAGTTGTCCAAATTCAGACTAAGTAAAATGATGTCGTTTTATTTAAGAAAATTGAGCCTCCGACTGGTCTGAGCCCAATTTGGCCTATGACTCCGTGCATCGAAAACACTTAAATTCAGACTCATGGGCTAATCCATTTTCTTGCCTACTTCGTACCACATTTATATGTAAAACTTCAAAATTCTAAGTTATCTTGTATCATTGTAAGAGGAAAAATAATTTAATGAATTGCTAATATTAGTATCAATTTAAATGAATTTATATATATATATAATTCAAACTTCTCTTTGTTTATTAAGACCTAGTGTTGGTTAAGATGTTGTTGGTTAAGATCTTTTTTATCTTCTAAAAATAATTTAAACAATTGTACAAACATTAGATTAACTAAAAATTTGTCAATTCAAGAAAAGAATTTATGACTAACGACAAGCTTTTCATTTTTTTAATGCATTCCTGTGGTAAATATATAATTAAGTTGATTTTGACTACAATAAAAAAGTTAGAAAGGTTCAATTTTGTTTTCTTTTTTTTTTGAAACGGAGGCACAGCTGCTATCATTTAGATACACACTGAGTAAATCTTACAATTGATGCAATAGTCTGCAAATCACATTAATCGGATACTCCGCACTAGACAAGTCTTATACTACAGGCTCAATCGAAAGAGCCTAAGTAGAAAGATTCGAATACAAGACATTTTAGCCCCTTCCCCCCCTCTCCACCAACTCGACCATCCCCTAGATATTAAACAATGCCCTGCATAAGAATCAAGAGCTACAAATATTCAATGCTAATAAGGAGTAGTTAATTATATGGATAAGTTCCTTGTTTAATTTGTTAAATAATTTGTATATTTAGTACATACTTTATTTTTAAAAAAGGCTTTTACATGCAATTTCACTCCAAAAAAAAAAAAGGATTTTAGATTAATATGAAATTCCAATAAAAAGTTAAGATAGATTTAATCAATGATGGGACTTGAAAGATGGCCACAAGGGTCCATCAAAAGCCATAATTTGCAAACTATTGATCGTGACAGAGAGTAAAGCACCACTTCTAGGTCCTCAAATAATGAAAAAGGCCAACTGATCAAGATTGGCAAAAGAATGGTTCTTCAAACAATTCAATTGCGGTTGTTACGGCTCCCGTCTTGTCCAACACGTACAATACATGTTCTGTAATATGATGTTCTGAAACCAGTAGTCCAAGTTTCCACAGAAAAATAACCTACACACCTCTCCCTCTTTGCCACTGAAACTGACAACATTGTTCTTCGTTCATTGTTAGGTATCTCTCCATCGATCCGTGCCAAATCATTCAATATTAGGTGAGTGCTGGTCGTCAGTAACACTATACATACCACCAACAGTCTTATCATGCACTTTTTTGATCCCGAAGCTGATGCATTAACCGTAATTCAGTAAAAATCCTGGATGTCTGACTAAAAACAAGCATGTTCAAGGAAGTGTAATGAGCCCTTTTGGTTTTGTCACATTCCTTGTCTTTTAGCAAATTGTTCCACGTGATCTTTGCCGTTTTGTGGTATTACATGTAGCGGACTTGAACATATAAGCAATAGGTTTCTGTTGTCACTTACTTTTTACCAGTATCTTGAAACATTTTCTTACTTTTTTGGGTGTCAATCTTGATGCGATGACACCATTTTTTGGTTCAACCCACTTTCAATGGAGTATATACGATCAAACCTACAAGTATAAAACGTCTACTCGTGTGATTTCCGTCATTTCATGTTACTATTAGTTGAATCCAAATCATTCAAAGTATATGGAGGTCCTGTGCGGTAATGGTGGGACACTAGTTCGGTGAAGAACCGATGAGGCTTGAGGTGGAGCAATCAAAATGGAAAATAGGGCAGTTTCGAGAAAAAAGAACAAAAGAAAAGAGACTTTTATGCTTCTTGTAATGTTGAATTCTACAATAAAACGCCAGTCTTTTTTGGAGTTTGGAAAAACTTGGGTCCTTAACTTGGCTTGTAGGAGGAGGCAGAAGTGGTTAGATAATACTGTAAATCACTAGATCTACTAATTAATTAGCAATTTATTAATTTAAACGATATATTAATGATTCAATAAATATATTTAATTATTTAATCTAATAAACTGAACATAAATTATTTCTTGAATTAATTAATTATTTATTAATTATTGATCTCAAATATTCATTATAATTGAAATTTTTTAAATACAATAGAGATGAAATCTAATTAGATTTCAATTTTACAAAAAAAATGCCACAATAAATAATATTTCAAGAAAATATCATAATTAATTATACATATTTATAATTTTAATAGATTATTAATTTATAATCTAAAAAATCAAAGAATTATTAATTTTTCTATGAAGACTATAAAAAATTATTATATAAATTTATAGAATATTAAGCAAGAAAGCACAATTAAGCAGAAAATCGCTTTTGTGTTCCACTTTTCCTTATCTTTTGTAGATGATTGTGGTAAAGCTCTTTGTTTTGTTTCCCCTTTACATGGGTAATAATTCCGACCCCATCACTTGCGTAGATTATAGTCAATGTAGTACGCTTTGCTCTTATGTACCTTCCAAGCTCAAAACTTGGTAAGTATCATGCCATGTGCACAAGTTATGGAGAACGACGACATAGAGCTTTACGTGTGGACCTAAACCTAAACCCAGAAAAAAAAAAAAAAAACCACATGATATTTACACACTTGACATCCAATCTCTCGTGAACCAAAGTGAAAACAGATAAGGTAAGTCTTTTAAAACAATATAACGTCAAAGAATGAGCTACTTGACAGTCTTGCACTTCCTCCTATTCAAAATAAGTGTCGTTTTAGAGAGATGCACACTTATTAAGAAAGCTAGTGAAATGTTTAATATATCCTTATTAGTTACATGTTGAATTGCTTTGAAAATGTAATCTGTATAATTAGGATGTGAGAGAAATTAAAGGGTAATTTTGGAAATAAAATTATAAACATGCATAAAAAATCGTGAACGACACTTATTTTGAATAATTAAAATCCATCTAAAACGACTTTTATTTTGAATAGGAGAGAATAATAAGTTTCTAAATCAAACTTGTACTTGAAAACAAACTTTCTTGGTCGGATTTAACATTTCTGTTAACTGGTTCCCATTATCTCTCAACTTCACACGTTTTCTTTCTTTTTGTCCCCTCTCAGTACCTAATTCTTCGGTATGTCCAATTAAGATTATGCATTAGATGGTCCAGTGGCAAGAAATTAGTTTATTCTCAAGAGTCATCAAGCCTCTTGTTGACAAGGACTTTGAGAAATACGTAATTGGAAACTTGCCAAGGAGTAAGAAAACTTGTTGTTCAAGTCTTTGTTTAAGTTGACATCTTGTTAAAAACCTATGTTTTCTTTAGGAGACAAAGTTTTATTACTAAACAATAGTTAAGGATTCTGGAATTCCAATTCTTTACTATTAACATGTGAATCCACTTAATTATCATAAGGTTGGATTCCACTTCTCCTACCCCAACTCACAAGGGTCAAGTCACAAGTTGTGAAGAGAATGGTTGAGACGTTCCATGTGGTGGTTTCATATTATTATTAGAGGTTTTGTTAGGGTTTAAGGGATTTTACAACCGCAAAGTATTAAAAGCGTTGGACCCCATCTTTTTATGGATTTAAAAAAAAAAAACCATTTATGGATAATGCTAAGAATGCCTTTCCTTTACATTAATTGAGTGGATTGGAGCAATCATGTGTGAATCAAAAAACCGTTTGTTGCAACTTTTCTGCTGTCTCTTAAAAGTCAAAACACCAACTTTTCTAAAAGATTTAAGATTCAATTAATGAGAGGAACTTAAGATTTGACTTCGTAACTGATTTTTTTGTTGCATTAAAGCTCAGTGGCCTCTCAGTCACCATCTTGCCAGAAGACGGAATAAATTGTAAAATGGGCGATGCGGTGAAAGATACATGACATTACTATTTCTTTCCTTTCATACGGTGAATTTATTCCGAGAAAACGAATTAGGGATTGCAACGTGTATGCTGAATTCGAATCATAGCAATTTATTATGTTTGAACCTTAATTTGGCCAAGAGTTAAAATAATGTGAACTTTATTAATTAGTTTTGAATAAAATTATGTTTTTAGTTTATTCCAAGAGTTCAAATCTGCCTAATTTAATTTTATTTATTCGAATTCAATTCACAACTTGGTTAATTTAAATTAACTTATTAACTTAACACCGGACTATATTATTGTTCGTAAAAATGGGTGTGTACAGCTATATATATTTGTAAATATAATAAATTCACTATTATTTGATAATATCGTGAATCGTGATAATGATAGAATTAAAATAGATAAAAATATATATTTCTTATATAATTTTATTTATTCTAAAATATCTTTTTAGTTTAAATTATTAAAACATGGTATGATATCAAAAATTTTAATTATAAGTCTGTTTTGTTAAAAGTGTATTAAGTGAAACTATTATGTGATTAATTGCTTTTACATTGACATGTATTAAACTAACTCAAAAAGGTTACTAAGATTTGGTACTTGTACATGGATATAGAGGAGAGCATTTTGTAGGATAATTTTGTCCTTTCTCATTACATTAGATAACTATTAATTGTAATTTTTAGTTTTTTAATAACTTATCGGTTAAGTTATGTAATTTGATCGAGATAAAGGTAATAAAGTGGGTCAATAAATGATCTAGATCAATGGGACAAACTCCAGAAGAAAAATAGATTCTGATTAGTGTGTACTAGACCCATATTGAGCTTGTGATGGGGAAGCTCAATATGGAAGCTATATATATAAAAGTTAGGATCTTCTGCAGTTGCTAATGTCATTCGTAAGCATACAGATTCTCTGACCCGTTAAGAACGCTTACTTATTGAGAAAATTGTAGAAAGGCGTTAATTACAGGTCGATAAACATTTTCCATAAATGTCTCGAGAGATTGGAGCTCGTTTTGGTCACGAACACTGCTTCAGAATTTAAGATGGAATTGAAATCAAGTATTCCGCATTTTCTTCATTTTTAACCTTTTCATAAATGATATGGGACACGTAATAAGGTCTATGCTACGTGTTGCAAGTGGTATCAGAGCGGTTATGTGATTAAGTTGCCAGAAACGAAGGTTTTTCAATTTTCATTTATTATGGTTTTCTTCAGTTTTTGATTTATTTTTCAATTTTTTGGATATATAATTACGTGAAAGTAGTATACATAAGACTAGCTATAAAAAACGGGTCGAAAATAGGCCAAAAAGTGGGAAAAACCAATCCTGGGATCACCACATGCGCCTGACGATGCTAAGTAACCTCCCTAAGGCGGTTTGGTTAGCGTGTACGTTGTACGCGCCAATCACGTCCTCACACATGGCTCCAAGGGGTGATGGACTTGGGACGACTAGCGCGTGCATCACACGCCTCCGTTATTTGCCCCGACACACGAACGATTGTGATCAAGACACATGGTGACGCGTGTAACGCATGCGTCATACAATGAAAGCTCATATGCGCGTAAGGGTGCGTGTTAGATGCATTTGGCGTCAGTTTTTACGCGCATGCAACGCACATGCACCCCTTGCCACGTGTAGGTGTTATGCCTGCTGACGTCAGTGTACAGTGCTATGCTACTGATGTCAGCACCAGAAATTTAAAAAAAGGAAAAAATTTCAAAATTGCCATAAAGTTGCCTATAGTCCTTTTAGGTCAATTTTTGGGTTAGAGAAATTTTTTAAGTGATTTTTCAATTTTCTAGATTTATTACATTGGTAATTGGATTATCAATTTTACAAAAGGTTTTACAACTTTTATAAGCTGATTTTGAGTGCATTTACGTGCTCCAAACTGCACATAAGGGAGACCTTTAAAGTTTCATATCTCTTATGGTAGGTTCGGTATTCGGGAAAGTGCGAAAGTCACTCTTATTGAGAATTTTTTAGATAAAAGTCTCAAATAAAGTTTAAAGACAATGTTTTCAGTCAAACAAGATGTGTTATTTGACCATCAAGAGATCGAGCCCAGATCATCTACTCAGTGGATTATCAAATACGGTCATAGCGAAGGAGTTTATGGATAGCATTTCCTAAAGGTACAAGATGTCTTCTCATACGGAGCAGAGCACCTTGATTAAAGAGTTATTCTCCATGAGGTATATAGGAGAAGGAGGCATTAGAGAGTACATTATCAGAATGGTTCACCTTCGGAGTAAGCTAAAGGCACTTGATGTACCTATTCCTGACACACTCATAGTGCATCAGGTACTTAATACTCTCCCACGAGAGTTTGAGATGTTGGCGACATCCTACATCTCTCAAGATGAGGCCTGGGACATCAATTCCCGGTGTGTTGCAACTGAGGAGAAGATTAAGAGTTCTCCTCATACAGCCCTGTATGCAGTTGCCAAAGGTAAGAGAAAGGCTAAAGCCCTAACAACCTAAGGGTAAGGGTAAGAAACCCAAACCCTCTCCACATATTAAGACTGGAAAGTTCGGCATTACTAACGGCCCACATAACATAAAGAGTATGAGGTACTTCTTCTATAAGAAGAAGGGGCATAAGAAGGTCGATTGCCAAAATCACAAGTTGTGGAAGGTTAAACAGGAATTGCCATGTAACTCCTCGGCCTATATGATTCATGAATCTAATGTAGCTATAACCACATCAACTTCTTGGTGGTTAAATAGTGGAGCTTCTAATCATGTTGCTTCCATAATACAAGGGTTTAGATCCAGGAGAAGGTCGACTAAAGAAGAGGAGAAGTTGATGGTCGACAACAATGAAGAGGTGAATGTTTTGTTTGTAAGAGATATAGGATTGAACTTCGATACAGGGTTTGTTTTATTTTACAAGACACTTTTTATATATCGTCTTTTAGAAGGAACTTAATCTCTGTATCAGTTTTGGATAAAGAGGGCTATCGTTTTGTATTTGATACTTTGGTCGTACATATTTCTATCAATATAAGATATATCAGAACTGCCTTCTTATCCTATGGATTATATAGAATATGTCTTATTCCTAAGGAAATGTATAACTCTTTTTATGTTGCCGAACCAGTTACTCAAAAAAGAGCCTTCATAAAGGAAACATTGTACATGTTGTGGCATAAACGTCTTGGTCACATTTCCAGGGAGAGGGTTGAGAGATTGATAAAGGATAATATTCTTCCAACTCTGGACTTCAGTGATCTGGAGACATGTATCGATTGTTGTAGAGGTAAGTTGACCAAGATTATGAAAAAAGGGGTCAATTCGTGCTTCTGATTTATTGGACCTCATACATACAGATGTTAGTGGTCCCTATACAGTCATGTTATGTATGCTAGATTTTTTTGACGTTTATACATGATTATTTGCACTATAGCTACGTGTTTTTGCTTAAGAAAAAGTTTGAAGTTCTTGATAAGTTCAAGATCTTTAAGACTGAGGTTGAGAACTAGTTGGAAAAATCAATAAAGATTCTCAAATCTGACAGGGGAGGGGAATATTATGGCAGACATGGGGTTGTAAGATAAGAAAAGAGTCTGTTTGCCAGGTATTTGGAATTAGTTGGAATACTGACTCAGTTCACTTTGTCAGGTAGTCCTGAGCAAAATGGTATGGCCAAAAGGTGCAATCACACCCTAAAACACATGATAAGGTCAATGTAAAGCAGGACTAACCTACCCGAATACCTTTGGAGTGAAGCAATCAAGACGACATTGTATATCTTGAATAGAGTCTGAAGTAAGTCAGTACCAAATACACCTTTTAAACTCTGGGTTGGAAGGAAACCAAGCCTTGCACACATTTGTGTGTGAAGTTGCCCTGCTGAGGTAAGGATATATAATCTTTATGAGAGTAAATTGCAACCTCTTTCTACTTGTTTCTATTTGGTAGGTTATCCCAACCACTCTAAGGATTACATATTTTACTATAAAGAAGGGGAAGCCATAATACCGGAATCGCAAATGGTTAAGTTTCTGGAATACGATGTCCATGATGAGTGAGGATCTTCACATCCTCTAAGAGATAGCAGGACAAATACTATAATCATTTTGTATCTAACCCTCATACAGTCAGGTTCGGTGGATGAAAGTCCGAGTATCATGCCTATGTAGGCACAGGGACCTATACCTGTTCAAGAAAAGGTTTCTGAGGTACAAGAACCTATGCAGTTACGTAGATCCACTACAGAGAGGTGATTTCTTATCTTATCAGATTAAATAGTCTATTTGGGTGAGCAAGATTATGACATAGAACATGTTGTGGATCTAGTTACGTTTACAGAAATCGTTTCTAGACCCCATGTGGACTTGTGGTGGGAAGCAATGAAGGATGAGATGCAATATATGAGGCATAATAAGGTATGGAAGCATGTTGATTTACCTCAACATTACAGGCCTGTCAGCTGCAAATGACTATTTAAGACCAAGAAGGACATACAGGGTCAAGTTGAGCGGTTTAAGGCACGTTTGATTACCAGGGGGATTCACTCAGAGAGAAGAAGTTGACTTCAATATTACCTTCTCTCTGGTATCCTCGAAGGATGCATTTAGAGTGATTATGTCAACAATAACTCATTATGACGTGGAGCTGTATCAAATGGATGTTAAAATCGCTTTCCTGAATGGTGACCTTTATAAGGAGGTCTATATAGAGCAACCTGAAGGATTTCAAGATCAAGATGCAACTGACAAAGTTTGTAAGTTGATTAAGTCAATATACGGTCTGAAACAAGCTTCCAGATAATGATACCTAAAGTTTGATGAGGTTTTGACCTCATTCGGCTTTGTGAAAAACAAAGTTAAAAATTGCTTATACTATAAGGTTAGAGGGAGCAAAATTATCTTCTTATTATTGTATGTGGATGATATACTACTCGCGTCAAATGATTTGATCATTTTGCATGAGGTAAAGCAATTTTTGGCTACACACTTTGACATGAAGGATTTAGGTGAAACATCTTTTGTCCTCGGTATACAGATTCACTGGGACAGAACTCAACACTCATTGAGCCTTTCACAAAGCGCATACATTGAGCAAGTGCTACAAAGGTTTAATATGGTTGAATGTAAACCTGTTGTGACACTTATCTCTCATGGCAAGAGATTACCTTTGGCACAATATCCAAAGAATAAAGTTGAGAGAGAGGCTATGAGGAATATCCCGTACTTTAGTGTAGTTGGCAGCCTGATGTATGCCCATATGTGCACTAGACCGGACATTGCATTTATGGTTGGACTACTGGGTCAATATCTGGCTAACCCAAGTGTAGACCATTAGAATACAATTAAACGAGTGTTGAGATACCTAAAGGGTATCAAGGATTATACATTGACATACATAAAATTCAAAGATTTAAACCTCACAGGATATATAGACTCTGATTTTGCTATGTGTCTGGATGATCATAAATCTACTTCAGGATACATTTTTATATTGGCAGATGGTGCAATATCGTGGAAGAGTGTCAAGCAGATACTGATAACTTCCTCCACCATGCATGTAGAGTTTGTTGCATATTATGGAGCTGCTACACATGTAGTTTGGCTCAGAAACTTAATTTCTAAGTTGTCTATGGTAGATTTGATAGTTAGACCCTTTCGGTTATAATATGATAATCTTGTTGCAGTGTTGTAGTAACAAAAATAAAAATATCACAGGGTCTAAGCATTTAAAGATCAAATACTTGACCATAAAGGAGTTGATTCAGAAAAGTGACATCAAAGTGGAGCATATCAGGACTAAAAATATGTTAGTTGATCCATTGACCAAAGGACTTCGCCCACTAGTGTTTGCTAAACATGTATCCGGTATGGGCATGTTAAGGTCCTTAGACAGCAGTAGTTAGGGATCATTATATTTGCTCCTTAAATTTTTGTACATTTTAATGTGTTATGACATTATGGTTATTTATTAATATAAATGATCATCTTTTTATCCTTAATAATAAATGTTCTTGTGTATAGTCATATTACATACGAAAGCCATAAGATTTGTATTGATCTTAAGCATTTTAAAGGTCAATGGGTATATATAAAGATTGATCTTGAGCCTATGTCGGTTTAGATACATACAGTTTAGTACGGATATCCATAAATTTGACATGACTTAGGGGGATATAAGGTATAATCCCATAAAGATTCTCTAATGTAATTTAACATCTAGTTAAAGAACATAAAGGTTTTCTCTAATGCTATTTAGCATCCGATGACAGAAAGCAAAGTTTTCTCTAATGTTGTTTAGAATTTGATAAGAGAAAACAGGATTTCTCTATTGCAGTTGAGCATATCAGTTTAGCATAAAGTTGGAGAAATCGAGACCTACAAAAGAAGATACGTATTAGATCATACAAATATCATCATAGTTTGTGGCATTCCATTTTTCCATTCATGTTAGTAAGGTATTAGATATTTGTGATTATATTAGACTTGTGTCACACATTGTATGTTTGATATTTTTTGGTATCAAAAGTCTTGCAGAAAAGAATGTTGGACTTTTGTTACCTTTGGATTAAATATTTTTAATTTTTAAATTTGGTACTAATATAGTAGCGTGACTTAACTGAGTTTTCAAACTATTTTTAAACTTGAGTCAAAACTCCAATTAATGATTGTCCAAGGGGAGAATGTTGGACAATTTTGTCCTTTCTCATTATGTTAGACAGCTATTAATTGTAATTTTCAGTTTTTCACTAACTTATCGGTTAAGTTACGTAATTTAATCCATATAAAGATAATAAAGTGGCCCAATAAATGATCTAAATCAATGGGTCGAAGTTCAAGAAGAAAATAGATCTTGATTAATGTGGACTGAGTCCATATCGGGCATGTGATGTGAAGCCCGATATAGGACCTATATATAAAGGTTAAGATCTCCTACAGTTGCTCATATCATTCATAAGCATATAGATCCTCTGACCCGTTAAGATCACTTATGTATTGAGAAAACCGTAGAAAGGCGTTAACCATGTGTCAATGAACATTTTCCGTGAGATCCCGGGAGATTGGAACTCGTTTTGACCATGAAAATCACTTCAGAAGTTAAAATAGAACCGAAATCAAATATTATGCATTTCTTTCATTTTTAACCCTTTCATAAATGATACGTATTAAGGTCTATGCTACGCGTTATACATTCAACTACATTCAACTTACTTTTCCTATGACTCTTAATACATGAGTGACACACACACACACACACATTTATCTGTTAGCTCTCTCAAATTTTTGATTCCTCTTGTTTATTATATACTACACCTGTTTGTTTTTCTGTTTCTGGACTTTTAACTTTTAAGGGTTGAATTAAACTGTTGTGCCTTCTGGACCCATTTTGGCCATTTTTTGTGTTATGTTATGAAACATAGGACAAATTAGATCTTGAACTAGATAAAAGCCAAGTAAAATAACTTGTTTCTAACTCACCATTTCTTCAATATTTACCACAATAAAAGGAAAAGAAAGCAGGATCCATCAACTTAATTCCAGCTGGTAATTGCATCCGCGAGTGTCGGGTTTTTGGTTCTAATTTCTAAATCCTCTTCTCGCTTATCAGAAACAGCAGAGTTTGTGGTTAGATCCAAATCCAAGTTTCATATTAACGTCCAAGTCAAACATGAGACCTAAAACGAAGCTAAAGCATCACACCTGTCACACTTGCATATACGTGGAAGCCAAAATCTCTCTAACAGTGACAGGTACTTGGTTCTTTTAGTTTTGCAGTTTCATCCTCAACCCTTTACCAGTCTCTTTTAAGAGCAATTTTTCATCAAGAAACTGAAAAGAATAAGTCGGTCCCTACTCGGGCAGTTTCAGTCTAATTTCTCATCATCAACATGGGTTCAGAAACTTTTCTGGAAGTGATACTAGCAATTCTACTACCACCAGTTGGAGTCTTTCTTCGCTATGGCTGTGGAGTAGAGTTTCTTACCTTTTGAAACATACCCTTTTTGTTTCTTTATTGGTGTTGTTTTTTTCTGAAAGTTTTTGGCCTTATAATTTCCTTTTGTTGTTGATGTTGAAAATGCAGGTGGAATTCTGGATAGACTTGCTGCTGACGATGTTGGGATACATTCCTGGGATAATATATGCTGTTTATGTATTAGTTGGATAGCAATTTCCCAGACGAGGTTTTGCGATTTGTATGTATGTGTAGGGACATGTTTTTTGTGTTTAAGATCCTTGTAAGTTTCAGTTTGGATTGTAATGGAAACTTGCTAGTTTATTGTTTCATGATTGCTTGTACATTCTTTAAACTTGTGTGTTCTTTTAACCTCTTCAAGTGACCTTGATCTAGCATATTGCTCAACCTCTTCAACTTAGTCTTAATTCCTTTAATTTCTAATGCTTTGTTTTTAATATTCAATCCTAAGTAATAAAAGCATTGCTCTTCAGAAACCAATATATTACTCTATCTAATTTTTATTCTAAATATGATGTAATAAATTTTTAAAAATAACTTTACATTTCTTTGTAGTGATCATATTTAATTTTCAATTATGTAATTATTATTTCATATTTTATCACTTAAACAAAAACCATCTTTTTTATTTTTATTAATTTTTTATTTTGATACATATATGTTTTATTCTTGCATATCATCTCTTACTAATATCTTTAACCAATTATTAAATAAGCTTTTACAAGAAAATATTTAATATAAAAATGTTAAATAAATGAGATTTACTTAGAGCCTGTTTGGTTTAGCTTTTAGAGAATAAAAAAGCACTTTTTTTCACTGCAAAAATTGTTTTTAAAAAAACTGAGTGTTTGGCTGTAAAATCCAAAAACACTTTTGTCATAGAAATGACTTTTTTGAAAGTTAAAATACAACTTTTTGAGAAACTCAAATTTGGAGCTTTTCAAAAAAGCACTTTTTTCAGATAGATTTTTCAGATCAATTAACGAGCCTATTTTTAGTTCCTTTTATCTTTATATTTTACAAATAATTCCCACAATACCCACAAATACATTTTCACGTTTATTTTGATATTTATATAATATTATTTGACTTTTTTTATATGTTTTAATGTTTATTTTTTTATATTAATTTTACTTATATTATAATCCATATAAAAGATTTGATTAGATATATTTTTATTTATATTTTATATG
>JANVCQ010000003.1:37278482-37294539 GCA_025531925.1 Erythroxylum plowmanianum
TTTTTATTTATATTTTATATGGTTTAAAATTATATAATAATTAATAAATTGTATTTTGCATATTGTTTAACATATTTTAAATAATATTTATATGCATAAATAATTTTTATTACAAAATAAAATGTAGTTAAAATTAAAAATATTTTTTATTTTTATGTTGCCAAACAATCTATTGTATGAAACTCTTTCAAAAAAATTCTTTTTTAAATAACAGCGAAACAGGCAACTAACTTCTTAGAAAAGCTCTACTGCTAAAAGCTCTACTGATATAAGCTCATCCAAACAGACACTTAAACTATAAATTGAATTTGAATCGAGTTTTCCATTACAAAGGCTCAAGTTAAACTTCCAACAAGTAACAAGTTTCCTAATATTACAAGATATCAAAGATGAAGAATCTTAGCGGTTTCTTAATGTTACAAGATATCAAAGATGAAGAATACATATACTAAGATGCTCAAAAACACAAATTATTTGTAAGATTTACATCTTATACACAGCATTGTTGTTTATTGCTTAAGGTTGTTTTATCTACTAGTCTGAGTTCAAATAATGACATTGCTTAAGTGTTGAAATGATTGTAACAGTTGAAGCTCAAGTTCAGATCGCTTTGGAATTAATTAAAGTTATTATTGGAAAAGGTGTTAGTCAATATTGAGGAATGTATGCATTCAAGTTGGTCAGTCTATTTCTAGCCTAATCATAAAAGTGTTTGTATATCATTGACATATGCACTCGTGCTATGAGTTAAAAAAGGATACCTGAAATTAATTATGGTATTTAATATGTTTGAAGAGTGTCAAGTTGACTGTAGGCAAAGCTATAAATGCTACAGTAAGCCTATGAGTAAGCCTATGTTATGTCCATATCACATTCTTTTTATTCATTGTTTACGTACACTCTGCTTGATTCACAACAAATGTACTTCATTCGAAATGGACGGTAATGGTGATATGCAAGAATATTCATAGCAGAATTTAGGATGCCGCCCTATACCAACCGGAACGTACCATATTGGATTAAAATGGGTACAAAATAAAGGATCACTTGTACCAAGTGTAAATATTAATTGGTACCGACCCGTTTTGAATACCAAGCAAGTAAAGACGAAGATACATACTGAGATGTGCTCAAATACAAATTATTGACAAAATCTTCATTTCATCCATGTTATTACTTGTTGCAGAAAGTTGTTTTTTCTGTTAGTCCAAGTTCAAATAATTTCATGCTTGCTTCCCCCTATGAAGAGTATAGGAGATTGTTGTTTTACAACAGAGGAGATACAAAATGGTTCACTATGAATAATATAACAGGTTATAATGATGTTATGTTTTATAAGGATCAGTTATGTGCTTTTAAGGATCATTTATGTGCTTTTAGCAATATGTAGTATCTTTCAATTTTCAATTTGCAGACAATATATCTGACATACTAATTTGGCCTCCATTAGTTACATTAAACTATTATTAGCCTAAAAATAATCTTACCTTTTTTGTTGTCATATTTCAATTTATATGCTTACTATTTCGTATCGTATTATTTAAACATAATTTATCTTGTTTGGATGTTTAAATTAATGTTATATTTTGATAGATGTATGTTTTACTCTTGCATATTATAGAATTTAATTAAAAATTTAAATGTATTTGCTATACAACAATATATGATATGAATGGACTATCTTTTCTTTTATAGTATGAACAACATTAAAATTAAGTTATCATTGGGACTAGAACATTATAATATATTGATACTTCTCATGCTCAGTTTGTTAATTTGTGTCGAGTTGATCTAAACCAAAACATAAATGTTATGATTGATAGATCTTAAAAAAATTATTAAATTCGAGCATAAATTTAATTAAACTAGACTTAACACTAATTTTAAATTTACTTTGAAATGTTAAATTTAAATCGACCTAACTCATGTCCTACTAATTTTCCATAGTTTTCAATCAAATGAAAATGCCAAAACCATTTTTGATCTATTAACTTTGAACTGAATTGAACTCCTTCTAATTTGTCACCCAAATATTTTGTTCATAACTAATTTAAGTTCTAACTTTTCTTGTTTTCATCATTATTTATAGAAAATAAAAGTTTTATCATCAAAATTTGTCCAAGAGACTATATGCTAAAAATGAATGTCATTGACCAGTAACATATTTGTGAATGTTTAAGCAACTTTATAAGAACAAAGGCCAAACCACATACATGGCAACCAATTCCTTGTACATACATTCATGACATATAATTCTATTCAATGTTGTACACGTATATTTACAAATTTTCATACTCCTTAATAATATCATTTAAAAGTAGTATTACATCATTACATTAATATAGTAATCCAAAACAGGTATTACATATAACTTGAATTCTTAATTATGTACTGTTAAGAAAATACAATTTCCTTCATTACATATACAACCATTATTTAATTAAAAGATACATCCAAAGGTATTTTTACTTCCAACAGTTGGCCTTGGTCCCTACAAATGATCTATATGCCTTACTCCTATTACTTGGACCTATATGGATTAAAACTCGTGCTAAGCTTAAAAGTTTAGTGGGGAAACACTTAGTTTGGATAACCACCCATGACAATCATCCACCAAGCACACACACATTTATGAATATCATAAACTCTTGTAAACAATGATGGCATAATTAAGCAAAGTACATAGCATAAATATGCTTCGATATATTATCTATATACTAAAATGCACAATTTTACACCAAATGTTGATATTCAATGCTCATCAATACAAATTATTTATGTTGACATGTTGTATCTCTTGTTTATGATTGTTAAATTTCCTTTCTGTGTTAAGCTTGCACATTTCTTGTGGGTGTAGAAAACGAGAGCTATGGATATCCAAAGATATCATATTGTGAATAACTGAAAGCATCAAACTATAAATACCCAAAGGTATCGAACTATAGATACTTGAAGGTATTGAACTGTAGAGATGATATAGTCTCGAAAGAAAGACACCAGTGGTGTCAAACTGTAGCAGCTGCACTAACTCTATAGATATGCCTATTTATCCATCACCAAGACAATGAAGCAAACACTATAACATTCTCCTTTAATCATTTACCAATTTCATGATTAATATATTGACAAGTCATATGATATTCATTTGAAATCATAAAATGTATTTTAAGTTCATACATGTAAGTTATAACTTATCACCATTAGGAGGGCATCAAAATCACATATGTATAATCATTCTATACACATATAAGCAATCTATATGCATATAAATCATCTATGTACCTATAAATTTTCTTTAGCATGCATTATGTTCAATCTTAAGTTTCAATGTTTAATCACCCAATTCATATATGGTAAGTTATATTTCATTTATTTCTAGGTGTTTTTAGATTTTCATAAAAATTAGAAAAGGTTTTGATATGGTTCAATGAAAGAAAAAAGGAAGCAAAGAACTTAAAATAGTACAAAAAAATAGACAAACAAATCAATTCAAAAGCAAATCACATGATAGTCTCCACTTGTTCCGAAATTTTCATATAGAAAATTTTCAATTTGGCTTTGAGGTCTTCTAAACATATATTCAACTATGTCTTTAATTTATATATCATTAGAGAACAGACTATTTGGACTTCTGAGTTATGAGATAAGTACCAAATATCACAAGCTGCTCTAATACAGGGGCAACATCAGGTTATCATTTTTATCTTAATTTCCAATATCATATGGCCAGAATTAGGTTTGAATCTCTTCTAGAGAATCTTAGTTCTATGTCTTAAGTTCCATTTTCAATTAGAATCACCCAATTTGAAGGTTTGTAGGCTGAGTTATAGCTAAAAAAAATAGGACTACTTTGAGTGAACCAAGAACCTAAGACAGAATTTCACTAAACATTAATCTCTCTTGTCATATTCAACCAATTCATGCAAAGTAACACCAAATCACAATTCTAGCAACCATTCCATGTCCAAATCAATCTCTGTACATATTCAAATATACATAAATATAGAAATTAACTAAGTGGAATCTCAAACTTTTAAATTTGTCAATTAACTCTTCTTTTAATACTCTTCCTTCTCTTCCCCTTTGTCTTTGCTTGGTTCACTAACTAGAACACAACAAAATACTTATCTCAATCCCATATCCAACCTTATAATTTTAGTTCTTCATAAGCAAAGCAAGAAAAGGTAATGGTGAAGGAAAAATTCCTAACTTTTACCTTGATTTTCACGTAAGATTGGCTTGATTCCTTATGCAAAATGATATAATTAAGGAGATGGAATGGAAAGGAGGTGAGAAGAGAAAATTTTGGAGTTAAAACACTCCATACACGTCCCTCTCCCCACTTCAAGAAGTTTCCAGTTTTACACACATGTTTCAATCTTATTAGTCCATATGTTGATTTTTTGCAAATTTGCACATTTGGTCCTTCTTCTTCCTTTAACTCCCATATATCAATCAATTTCATTCTAGTGCTTAACTCACATATAATTATTCATGTCCATGCCCAAATGAAGAATTTACCAATTTACCCTGTCTTTTAAATTAATTACTATTATGTCCCTTACTATGCTTAGATACATTTAATTCTTTATGTTCACTTCTTAATATACCCTAGACATACTATAATGCTTCTAGGGTATATTGGGGTCTTACAAACTAAATCATATTAGTAGACTTATGATCACCAATCTAATACTAGTACCTGTTGAGCACCAAAACTCGTATCAAAGACAATAAGTTTAATATTAAGAATAAAATATTTTATGCCCTTTTTTTCTTCTCACAACATGTATATTAAAGTAGTTACTGAAGAAGAAGATTAAAGAAAAGTTCAAACCAATAGATAATTTCATTTTGTGAACAATCCTCATTCACTAAACCCTATAGTGCAATTAGTTATAGATGAAGAATACATACATTAGAATACCTATAGATGCAAATTATTTATAAGATCTTCATCTCACGCACAATATTATTTATTGCATAATGTTATTTTATCTTCTAGTCTGAGTTCAAATAACTATATGGCTGCTTTAATCTACAAAGATTAAAAACAATCTTTTCTACTTACTATTTCATATTTTGTCATTTAAACACAAATTATCTTCTTTGAATTTTTTATTAAATTTTTATTTTGATACATATATGTTTTTCTCTTGCATATTATATAATTTTATTAAAAACTGTTAAATATGTTTGCTATAATGCAATATATGATATGAATGGACCATGTTTTTATGAATGTACAATGTCTATTTATGACATGATGAAGCAAGAAATTTATAGGTTTGAAGATTATTCATCTTACTAACTTATTTGGCTTCCACTAGTATGATTACATTAAATTCTTCTTAGTTTAAAAATAATTTTAGATTTTTCCGTTGTCATATTTAATTTTCAATTTATGTAATTATTAATTCATATTTTATTATTTAAATAGAAAATCATTTTGTTTGAGTTTTTTATTACTTGTTTATCCTCATGTCATATCTTACTAATATATTTAATTAATTAGTAAACATGTCTTCTATAAAAAAATAATTTTAAAATTGAACCGCATCAATTAGTTCAACCCAAATAAATATGAATCGGTCAGATTTTCAGCCTGATTTGTACTCATAAACTAAAAAAAATCGATCAGTTAAGTAACAAACTGGCCAATTTTTTTAAAGATGGTCCGATTTTTTGATTAAGTTATTATTTTTAAATTATATAGGACCCATGGTCTATTTAATAATATTTAATAATATGAGACCCACTTTTTTTATAATAATGCGAGACCTAACACTAACATTTAAGTTCCTCTTTTAGGTGAACATCTATGTTCCTCTTTTAGGTGCGCAACACCAACCGCTGACTGTAATTATAAAATCTTATAACTTTGAGTTTTACTATAATGGATTATAACAAAAGTTAAGAATTTAAATGATAGGCAGATAGACTCATAAATCTTTTAAATTTTCAATGAATTTTTTTTTCTTTTGAACTCTTTCATACGATCTAAACAAAAAATTATATTCTTTATTTATTTATATTTTAATTAAAAATTGTATTTTAAATTATTATTTTTAAAACGATATACTATTTTATTCTTAAAAAATAATAAATTTATTTAATCTCACTAATAAATTATGTTTTCAAATTTTAGATTATTTATTTATGTCCTTATATTTTAGCTGAAAATTTTTAATTATTTTTATCATAAATTTGTTTAATAAATTAAATTATTAGTTAGTATATATAAGTAATTTTGCTTAAAATAATTAAAATGTGTTTAAAATAATATTTAAAATATAAAAGAAGTTTATTTAAAAGAAATTAAAAAGGAATTTAAAATAAACTTAGAGTCTTTTCTACTGACTTTCTTTAAATATACTTTAACTTTTATAAGTTTTTAAATAAATTATAATATCGAAATACAATTATTATTATTATTATTTTAAATTTATGTTAGATTCAATCTTAGCTTAAATTATTACATTTATTATTAGTCTGTTATATATTAATAGACATTATTAGTGCATTTTTATTTTAATAAGATATTTTATTTTATAATATATTTTTACTTATTTTTATAATTTTTATTTCTTATTTATTATATACCGGCTTTAAAACGATTTAATACCAGTTGAACCTTTAAACCTTAAATCTTTTCTTTGACCAGTTTGATGCCCAATTCAGTTTTTAAAACATTGTTTAATATATAAATGTTAAATACACGAGACTTACTTACGTTGAATTTGGAATATGTTTTTCTAAAGTTAGTTGGGTAGTTTAACTTAGCTCAACCCGTTATCAGCATGAGTAACTTTTCAGACATGAATCCTTTTTTTTTTTTTTTAACTTTCTCTTGTAACATGATCAGCATCAGAATTAAGTTATAGTGGAACATTGATGCTTGCCTGATGCTCATCACATCTCTACTATGAACCAATGTTTCAAATCCTATCCTCTACTGAAAAAAGCATCTGACTTAAATTGGCCTCTCCATGCTCATTTTCATGTGAAGAAAACACCTTCAAAAGCATCTTAAGATGTTAATGGAAAGGCAATACCTTAATGCAATATGAGTTAACAATTCCATAAATTGTGTAAATGCAAACTATAGAATAGTTCAGTACTGTAATAAAACACCTGGAAATAATTGATTCTACAGAGAAGAAAGAAAATGAAAGTGACACAAAGAATGTGTTGGACTAAGTTGAATAAGGCATGGGTTGGTTTTTCAGGAATTGCTTTAAAAGTATAAGTGCAAGTCGAGGCTGTGTCAATGGAACCTCATGACCTGCTCCTCTCACTGTCACGTAGGTCAATCCCTTGTAGATTTGAGTCCAACCACCAACCTGAGAACAACCAGTAACCACTTAAACACAGAAGATGGTTTTTGATGAAATGGCTATTCCTGGAAATTGTACATGATGGCTAACCTGTTTATGTCCATCGTTCCAAGCGTACCAACTTACTGTCGTCTGGAGCTTCAGAGCATTAATGGAGTATCGAGTTGCTGTCAGAGGCAAAACAGCATCTGTGTCGCCACTGGAAAGGGAAAAGATCAATTATATGAGTTTTAGCAAGAGACAAGAAAAGATCTAGTCTTTTTTTTTAAGTTTACCTGAAGACCCATATTCTAATGCCTGCTTTTATGAGTTCTTTGAAGATTGGAAGCATGGACTTTGGAGAATCTCTCCATTTTCTCCTAATTACAGAACTGCATAAAAGATTTTGATCAGCTTAAAACAGAAACTGAACGCAACCTTGTTTAATAATTTAGTACCTGCAAGTTCTCCAAGGATTAGGAATTCTGGCAATATTAGCATGAAGAGCTTTCTGCACCACAGGTCGATTCATATATATTTTCGTGTAGGCCACCACACACTCATCATTTCCTCTGAACTTCCATGGCTGATCATTTCACAAGCCATTGTTTAGCTTTACATAATCACAGTGAGAAAACAGGATGAATCAGAGACTTGAAACAAGAAATTCTCACAAGTGAATGCTGCAGATTGTTTTTAAGAGTGCCAAGTTGTCTGCAGGCAGGGCTGTAAATGCTATAGGGATTGATGCTTCCAAATTCTGAGTAAGCCTGTGTTATGGCCTTATCACAGTCTTTTCCAGGAAACAGGAATGTGTCGTTGGTGCATGAGCTCCTCAGATCATTGTATGTAGAATCTGAGATCAGACCATGGTTCCACCAATATTCGTGAGTTCCAATGTTGTCGTAGTAGTCATTGATTAGTGGATTTCCCAACTGAAACAGATTAGACAAACAACATCAACAAAAGGGTAGAACCTTAAACAAAAAGAAGTGTACTTTGTCAGGACATTTTATGAGTTACCAGAAAACCTTTGAAGTTAATGACAGGATTCTTCAGTCCCTTATTTTTCCGGACTATGATCTGAGATAACTCAGGAATGTAATGACCTGAACAAAAAGTACCATAATGTTTTTAAATTTATGTCCGAACTCAACCTAAAACTTAGTAAACTCGAGGTTTACTGGTTGACTTCGGGTATGTCTAACCCGGACCAAAATGACATCTTTTAGGTGTATTTGGTGACTAGTGCTAACAAAAAAACCTGCATAGCTTTCTCCAGCAATGTAGAAAGTCCTATGCTTGTAGTGAGGAAACCTGTTCAACCAGTTGACGAGGAATGTATATGCATCTTTTGCTGCATTTTTTAAAGTACAGTGAAGACTGAGTTAGGTCTGGTCGGCTAACAAAACTTTAACAAAACCAATACCAAACTAGAAAAGTGAAAAAGGTTAGAACACCTGTTCTCTTGTCACCAACTGTGTATAAATCTGTTGAAGTGTTTGTATATGAAAATCCCACGCCAGCAGGTGAATCAAGAAACAGTAAGTTTGTCTCTGAAAACAAAAAATAATCATAATCATACACCTCGAATATGTCATCAAACAAAACGTAGTTGAGAATGCTTCATGATGGCATTTACTTCACCTCTGTTCCAAGCATAAGGATTCAAATAAAGGGTCTTGCCATCGGGCCGGACCCGAAAAGGACCGACCTCCTCGGACGCCCCATAAGCGATGGACGAGCAACCTGGCCCACCATTGAGCCATAAGACCAACGGCTTTGTTTCAGGTCGAACATCTTTCGGGGCTTCGGTCAACCAATAAAAGAGGGCCCGACCTGCATTCGAGTTAACAGTAATATAGCCAGCATATTGAGAGAAATTCACATTTGGTGGTTGCCCTGGAAGCTTGATAATTCTATCCTTCTCAAACTCTCCTCCATGTTTGCCATTGGAGGCCAAAGTTGAAGGAGAGGCAATAGAAAGTAATGATATGACAAAGTAAAAGACATAGAGGAAAGAGCTTGAACTTGAAGAAGAGCTCTTAATATGCATGATCTCAATAGTCAATTAAAGCTAGCTTCTTTCAAGGTCTTTGAGCGGACCACACTTAGTTATATAGCTAAATCTTGACTTCCCTTTTTCATGCATATATTATTTTTATAATTTCCAATTACTTGCACGCATTGTATTAATTAGTTCACCTCTTTACTAAACCTTGCCCAATTGTCAATTGAGTTGTTAGGTATTTTCTAAGTGAATTCAATTCTCAATAGGACTCAACATAATATATTTTTTTAAAATTATTATTTAAATTAATATTTAAGTATCACATGACACTTAATTTTAATAATTAAACTATTTTAATTATTATGAATAAATTTTGTTAAATCTTATAATATTTTATTTTATTGAGAGAGGTTTCAAATGGGATGAGTCTCTTTTCAATTAAGCAAAAGAAAAAAATATTATGAGATTGGACCAAAGCCTCTATTTTAGAATGAGACCTAAACGGTTGAGTTGACCATAGGATTGCAATGAGTTGGATTGACTTTTCTTATGGCACATTCGACGGCGTGGGTTCTCGGTTCTCCACTAAGGAACGCCCATGTTGGCCACGTGGGGAAAATCTCCACCGTTGGATTATTCCTTCAGCCTTCTTTTATACTGTCTTGGATCCAAAACTAAAGCAACAGTACATCCGCCGTAAATCCTGGCAACCTACGATTCCTACATCCGCCGTAATCCTGGGAACCTACGATTCCGGCTGAATTACCTGTCTTAAACTTGAGAGTACAAACCATGTCCCACGATCCAATATTAATAAAGTAAATGATTCAGAATCAGAACTCAAATTGACGTATGATTTGATTTGTTAGAAAAAAAAGGGTTATCTTTTATGTTTATCAAAATTCATGATTTGAACATGATTTTAAGGAAAGGAAGATTGAATTGCGCTCGAAGGCTATATTATTTGAGGAGTCAAAGATCGAGTTCACTGCAAGTCAGTGAAGCAGTGGATACAAACATCTGAAGAAATTTTATATTGGCATTGAGTGCAAGTTCTTACAAACAAGTACAATTCTAAGAATTGCAGAAGAGATAGGTTGGTGTTTCATAACATGGATTGGAGGATACAACAAGTTTAACCCTTATAAAGAATGAATTTCTAATATATGACTAATCAAACATGAGAAAAAAATGGTACAGTTGTGGCAAGAATGGCATGGCACTCGAGGTGAATGCTTTTCTTATTCTGCTGGGATAAGACAGTGAACAGGATTCGAAGGTTTAGCTTGGCATAGGCTTGTTCTCCAGATATGATCTGAAAAGAATGAAAGCTTGTCGAGGGCGATGGAGCGGAACCTCGTGGCCTGCTCCAGTCACAGTCACAAAAGTTAGCCCCTGGTACACTTGGCTCCAACCTCCAACCTATAACAGAAGATAGAATTAGGTTCTGTGAGTAATATTTTGCGCTCCTGGAGTGAACATGGACAAGAAGCAAGAATTTTGTTGCAGTGCCCTTCAGTACGACTAACAGAGAACATTCATTTGTACCACAGGAAGCCAAAGCAAATTCCTAATGCCGCAAAAATGGAAAATCTGAATGGGGGAGACGGATGTTTATCGAAACACTAACCTTTCCATTATCGTACCAGGGATACCAGTTAGTAATGGTTGGCAGCTTAAGGGCATCAATGGAGTATCTTGTTGCAGTCACAGGAACCACTGAATCAGTGTCTCCACTGAGATCGAAAATTCAACATGTTATTAGAGCAAAAGCAAAATATGCCCATAAACAATAGAACAAGAAAGGTCTGAATGCTGATAAGTTTGAGGTGGCTTCTTTTGACGTGTAGACATGATGTCCATGTCATTAACGGTAAAATCAACAAACCTATTCTACACGACCAACAAAAATGGTGAATTGCATTTCACTACGGTCAGTTCCCTAGTACTGCCCTTTAAAGGAAAGTAACACTATTCATTCACTTACTGGTGCCAGAGATCAGAAGACTGTTGTTTGGGGCATTCAGGGCGTCAAGCAACGAAACATATTTATTGCATTGATTGCAAACAGAAGAGAGAAAAAGAGAGATTAAAAACAGAAGTTGAAACTCGCCTGTAAACCCATATCCTCAGACCAGCAGCAATCAACTCTTTATAAATTGGAAGCATAGATAGTGGAGAATCTGTCCAGTGGTCCCCAACAATATCACTGAAAATGATAATCCCACAGCAATTAAGTTAGAAAAATCTCAGTTTAGGATCTAGAAGACAACATGATTCACAATTAACCAGAAACCAAACCTGCACGTTTTCCATGGATAAGGAATTGCAGTAGTGTTTGCATGAAGTGCATTCTGAACTTCTGGCTGATTGAAATACACTGTAGAATGGCTCTCTGTGCAGGGATCATATGCTCTCGACATCCACGGCTGATTATGCAAGTAGTGAATGGATTAAGGTCAAATTAGGTAATGTTTAACAACTACACGTAAGACACACCACAGGTCATGTTTTCCAGCTAGTTCTGGTTAGCAGCAATTTCAAATTAAGATAACCTGTACTTCATCTCATCAAATAGATTGTAGTGACAAATATACAATTTGGAAATGTTTAATGCAACCTAAAATTTTAAATTGATGGTACTTAGTGGATCTTGCTTTACAGTAGTCTCTTTCCAAGGCAGTGCAAGTCCATAGATTTGTATGCAGTCTTTATGTTCAGATTCTGTTCAATATTCACAATTTAATGGTGGATTACGTGGTCTTTGAGAGCTAAATGAAGCTTTAATCAACTTAAATGGTGGAGTACTGACAAACTCTTGCTACTACCCACTACTGGAAAGATCTTGCTAAGCAAAAAAAGTGAAGGAAAAAAGTTGATGGCAGAAAAGTTAGGTGTGGCCCTAGTTCTGGACATCATGATTGCAGTAAGGGACTCCTGACAGCTTTAATCTTTGTATGAACAATGACCTTACAAACACAAGATCCCACTTCTACTTTCTACGCCGCCGCCTATAACTAATTCAAATTTGTTGAATATTCGCAAGGCATATATAAGTATGAAACTTGTTTAGTTAGAATTCTTGATACGCACAACACTTCCTCTGGACGCTTTTTAGTCAATTACCAAAGGTCAAAGTAGACTGCAAAAAGCAAATAACACTGAATTATGGTAAAAGCTTACATAATGACCCCTCAAGTTGCGTCTTAGAGAGGCAGTATCATTGCATGGTGGTGTGAAAATGCTATATGGATCAATATTCCCCTTCTCTAGACCTGCAAGCTTGAGAGCTTTGGTGCATTCTGCTGATGGGTGTTGGGCGGATCCAGAATCGCAAGTAAGACGTAGTATACGATATGTAGAATCAGAAATCAAGCCATGGGTCCACCAATACTCAAAGGTGCCAATGAAGTCATGGTAATCATCCGTGACAGCATTACCGACCTAAAACGGAAGCAAAAGTTACAGCAGTTATCTGCTAAGCATCTGAAATTCAACGTTGTCTGATGTCCTTACCATAAAACCTTTCAAATTAATCACAGGATTCTGAAGCCCCTTATTCTTTTCAAATACAATTTGGGACAACTGGGGGACATAGTGTCCTGAAAACGAATCGAAATTGGTTTTAAGAGGTAACCATGTGAAATATGTAAGATGAACAAACAAGGGCTGATAATGAAATGAAATGTGGAAGAATGAACAAACCTGAATAGCTTTCGCCAGTAATATAGAAATCTCTATGTTTGTACTGAGGAAACCTTTCGAACCAATTGATTAGAAAAATATATGCATCTTCAGCTACAAGGCACAACACCAAATTTCAACAAAGGTTAAACATATAGAAATCAACTACTTTCAAACTGAAACTAGATAATCAAACTGAATCATGCATCAGTTACATGTAATTATACCAAAGAGAAAATTTTACTAATTTTTAGAACCAACAGATCCAATAGAACTAACAAAATGACTTACCTGTTCTCCGGTCACCCGCTGTGTACAAATCTGAGGTTGTGTTTGAATATGAAAAGCCAACACCGGCAGGAGATTCAAGGAAGAGTAAATTCGCAACTGCCAGACACCAGAAAGAGACAGAAGATAAATATACATTACTAAAAGAACGGAATGTGCACAATTCTTTCATTCACATACTCTTGTTCCAAGCATAGGGATTTAAGTACAGAGTTTTGCCGTCTGGTCTAATGTGAAAGGGACCTATTTCCTCAGCTGCTCCATAAGCAACGGATGAGCAGCCGGGCCCTCCACTGAGCCACAAAACAAGTGGTCTGGACTCTGGTTGACGACTCGCCGGTGACTCAACTAACCAGTAAAACAATGCCCTTCCAGCTTGTTGGTTGACCGTCACGTAACCTGCATACTGATTAAAGTCCACGTTTCTTGGTTGGCCTGGCAAATATCTGATTTTGTCCCTTTCTTGATCCTCAATAGCAGAGGATACAGGAGCCCAGAGGAGAAAAGATAAAAGGGAAAGAACATAGAACAACCAAAGTTCCATTGTGTACAGTCAATCAACAATGAGCAGGAAAAAAGTACAAATCCAGAAACAGCAGTTCCAAAGAGTTTATGGATTTCGAGATTCCAAATTTAGCTACACTGTCCTCGAGAAATGCCCTATCTCAGACCTTAACTCAGACAGGGCGCAACTACAGAGTCGCTTAATGAGAGTGCATAATCTTTAAGAACATGGTAGGATAAACATCTGGACAGAGAAAGAAAACCCAGTAACAAAAACACAAACTTGTTTCAAAAGCTGCTTCTAAAATGAATACACGAAAAAACCAAGACCCCAAAATATCTCTGGGATTTATCTAAGAACTTACAAAATGAAGAGCTCTATAAAATAGAGAAGAAATATGTGGCCATTGATAATGCGCATTTTGGGTACTGATTTGTCGTACCCAGTCGATGATTGTGATTTGTTGGAGTTGAGCAGTATGAATAATAGCTTGAGTCCACGCAAATGCATTTCGTAATATAATCTGGTAATTAATCATTCAACACAAAGAAACACAGCCCTCCATTATTATACAATGACCCTTGGGTTGGCTTCTAGTTCTATCAGACAATTGATCGAACGGGTTGAAAGCTTTGAATGTTGAATCTGACTCCTAACGAAAACCAGATTAAAAGAAACAAAGTTTATATTATCTTCCAAAGAATGATGAAAAGAGACACAAAATAAACATGTAATTCCATAAACCAATTACATAAAACATATAGTCGGTGTCAATGCACCAAATTTGTTAGTGCAGCAATGAAATAGGCATGTCTGGACCAGTTCACAGTCTCGATGCTGCTAATTTCTTAGCCAGACAAAGCCAAAAAATGGATAAGGCACCAACTACCAATGGAATCAATTAGACACTCCCTTGAAAATTTAGTAATATTATAAAAATCGGACTAAAAGTTAAACTACCAAGGTAAAGAGTTTAAGATATACAAAGTTAAATCTACAATCAAGGTTTTGAAACACAGATCGAATGTCGAGCTAGAAGCCTTACTGATTACCGGTTCGACCGGTTCAAACACTCATAATTACACAATAATTATATTTAATCATATATAATATTAGTAATATTAAAAAACAATACAAAAATATACCAAATAATATAAATAAATATAAATAACCGATTGGATCCTTTGAGTTCTGTACTTCTGTTAGATTTTTGGACAAAAGGTGAGTTTTACTTTTGAAAAATTTCAAAAAACGCATCAACGTTTTAGAAAGAAAAAAGCAAAAAAAAATTCATTAAACCAGTAGTCAACCTGTTTGATCAGTCCCGGTTCTCACCAGTTCGCACTGGTTCAATTGGAAACTAATTTTTAGGGATCACCTGAACCTGATAACCTACCGATCACCGGTCGAACCAGTCGATCCAGTCCGGATTTCAAAACCATGTCTATAACAAGGCAGAAATTGTTGTATTCTTTATGTACGTGTTCATGCGGCTCGGATGAGAATTCTTGTTTATATTGCTCCAACTATAAAAACAACAACCCCTTTGCCTTGCTCTTCTAAAACCGATGTAGAAATGGGTGTTTTTTTAGCATTATTTACCTTACGTTTAGTTGGATGTTAATTAATGTAATAGAATGAAACAGAACAGAACAGTTTATAATATAATGTAATGGAATACAGTAAAAAGTTGTTTGAGAGAAATACAATAGTTCATAATGTAATGTAATAAAATATTATTTAAAATATGGATAGAATGGAATGGAATATATAATAAATGACTATTATATCCCTGATATTAAAATGATTGTTACAAATGATTTAATGCCATGACTTTAAAATAAAAATCGTGTCTAATTAAAAAGTTATTGTTAAAATCACAACTGTGACAAATAATTTTTATATATTTTCTATTTTAAATTAATAAAATTTTTAATAAAAGTTTATTATTTTATTATTAATTATATACATTTTATTATTAATTATATAAAAATATTATTATTAATTATTTAATAGATTTTATTTTATTATATTATATGTGATTTGTATTTAAAAATAATTTATTTTTATTTTTATTTATATAGAAATATATACAAACAATTAAAGAATAATTTTTTCTATTTTTTATTTTTCTATTTTTATTAATACAAATTTTATTTAATTATTAGTTATATATAATTTATTATTAATAATATAAAAATATTATTATTAGGGTAAGGAGAAATAATATAAAAATATTATTAATTATATACA
>JANVCQ010000003.1:37297171-37325500 GCA_025531925.1 Erythroxylum plowmanianum
AGTTTAACAAAAAATTATTGTCTACTATTTATTAAATATTTTTTACAAAAATTGTATTCAAATGATTTATATTTAATACATATTTAAGAAGTGGTTATATATGAAAAATTAGAATTAAATAAACTAAATTAATCCAAAATTTTCCTCTACTAATAATGAACATAAACTTTTTTATTTATCCTTTTGTTACTAAATTAATTTACTGTCACCACTGTATTTTTTATTCAATATAGTAATTACTATATTTTATAATAAATGACACAAATTTATTATTTAATTTTAAACTCAAACGATGCAAATATAATAGACGATGTTAAATTTCATAATTTAATGTCCAAAGTTTAGTAGAAAAAAGTGTAATAAAACATTATTATATTATGGTTAATTAAATTTGTAACTCGGTCACGACCAAAAGTAGTCTAGAAGTGCTCGACAAGTCAGCTGATCAACTTACCATCCAGTTAAGCCGCGTGTTTGACCAGTCGCCCCATGTCCGAATGTTCTTTTTTCCTCGAGATGAGAATTCCAGGGATCGCAATAGTAATTTTCTGTTTCAATTAATCATTTTTAAATCTTGTTTTATTAAATTTTATCGAGAATATTATATAATATTCACATAAATATGTAAATTAGATTAAGTAAAATAGGGTTGGAATACTCTAATGAGAACAAGGTGCTCCAACCCGAGTAAGAGGTTGATTTTATTTATTTAACAAAATAAAATAATTTTTTTACAATTTTATTGGGTCTCGAATTGGGCCAATCTATTATCTCTAGACAATTAGACCGAACTTAAATTCAAACTCAAATCTAATTTAAAATTTAATCAAATTTGAGAATTCAAGCTCGAGTTAAAGTCTTACTAGAAATGTATAATCTGTAGTTCCGATTAAATTTGATTAAATATATTTTTATTTTTAAAAATTTAAAATGATGTTATTTTATTTAAAACGACATTATTTCATTTGAAAATTTTAAACTTTGAATTACGTTGGATTAAAAATTTTAAGTATGAATGGTCAATTCGAACCAAGCCTGTTAACTTTATATTGGACTAACTATAACTAATTTTGAACAGCTTTTTTTTTCTAAGTAAGATATGTCGTTAGAAATTCATAATTGAAGTTGTATAAATTATAATCATGAATACATATATAAGTTATATATATGTGTGTGTGTGTATGCGGGTGCGGGTGCGGGTGCGGGGTTTGTAATTTATTGACTTTTAAGATTTTATATTAAGATAGGTTACTATATATTTTTATTATTTGATTTATGAAAAATCATAAAACTTCAACTACATTGAATCATGGTTTGTGAAACATCTTAAACGACTTTAATTTTGCTGCCCCTTAGGGTGATCGAGTTGACAGAGTAGAGGGGCATAGGATCAAAAGGTTCTGTATTTGATTCTCCCTATCTACGCTTTCTCGATTGAGCCTATCATACAAGACTTGCTTAGTGTGGAGTACCTGGTTGGCGTGATTTATAGGCTATTGTGTCAATCTAAAGGTTTACTCAGTGCATATCTAAAGGGTAGTATCTGCGGGTTCCTCAATTTAGAAAAAAAAAAAGACTTTAATTTTGCTAAATATATGGATTAAACTTTAAAATGTGACAATCCCAATTAACGCACTTTATATATGGCTTATACCAAGATGAAAAGTTGGGCTTGTGGGCTTCTTGTCGTCTAGCCCAGTTTGAGTATAGCAATGATCCGACTTCCCAAGACGGGCTTTTGTAATATATTATATTACAGGCGTGGGGGGCTGGATTTTTCAGTTTCATGTCGTACAGTGCGTTTCGACGTTTTGAAACACGGCAATTGGTAACTTCCAAGTTCCAACTACCAGACAAGCAGCTGCAGAACTCACCGTCGAGCAAGAATGGTGTAGATGAAGCCAATAGAACAGTCTCGGAACCTATTAATTTGATGTCATCCAAGAAACAGGCATTTTACTCAAAAGACTCTTATCTTCTCTGCTCTGATTTTAGTTGATTACTTGATTCTGTTGATACCTTTACGCTACATTAGTTTTCATTGTTTCGTTAACGTTGTGAATTATAACCAAGGGTCAAGTTATGTTCAATTGTTTCTACTGCAAGAAGTTGTTTCTACTGCATCAGAACTTGAAGAATGTCCTAGGAAGGCACACCACAAGTGTGTATTTTAATAATCTTAATGATTTCTGCATAGGAATGTAAAAGAAAGTGATGTAGAGTTGGATAGTTTCAGAGTTTGTCAGAAAATTTTCTGGAAAAATGTCAATGTTTCAAAGAAACTTGCGGAGTTGAAAATGGAGTCGAGGAGGAAGAAAGGAATGTATTGAAAGAGATAGGTTTTTGTTTGTCACGTTGAGCAACCTTACAAATTTATATCAAGCTACATAGAAACATTAGATATGCCTTCAGCAGAATTGAAACATGAAGGTTGGAATCTAGCAACTGATACATGTATGTTATAGCCTGCATCAGGCAGTAATCATTTCAAGAGGTTTATTCTACTGGTTGGTAATTTAGCTCGGTCCATCAGAAGTTAAGGAATCAAATTCGATTTCATTGAATTTGAATTTAGACTCAAACTCGAATTCAAATTCACTTCATAGAAAATTAGTACTCAAACTTAAGTATTCAATCCGATCAAAATATAGATTGAATTTGACCATTTTTTTCAGATTGAAAGATCATAAAATATTAGTCCAATCGAAAGGCCTTAATTCAAAGTTAACGATCAAACTAAGTTTAACCCAGCTCAGATTTAACTATACATCAGTCTGCAAAGATGGAGATTTTTCTGTTTCAAGCAAATCGTCAGAATTTTTCAATCACAGCCTGCATGGAAGATGATTATCCTTCCTTTTCCAGAAAATTTTATGATCTGGGTTCTGCTTTTCATTTTTCTCCTCTTCTCAGACTTTGCCTCTCATCAAGAACTGAATGATGTTTATGCATACAAGAGCTACTGCTCTTTCTGTAAATTGGAGCAAGCCATGCTTGTGTGATACAAAAGTAATATCAACTGCAGGAATTTCAGAACATGTTCTATATCCAATCAAAGAAAAAAAAAGATTTACTGTTCTTACTATTAACTTCATTTTGTTCATTTTGCAGGAAACTTCACATTCAAAGTAGCATTTATGTATCGATGAAACGTTTAGCTCTCTAATGTATCAGCTTACTCCAGTTTCAGATGTCCTTGAAACGATGATGATAGGCCCAGACGATCCCAACGAGTGCCCAAAAAAAACTCAAGATATTATGACAAGCTTTGATTAGGACCTATCGGATGACCATGATGATTTGATGACATTGATATGCTACAAGTACAGAGCTTTTCATGATTTATGGGTTCTGCAACAAAAACCCACGATTCATTATGATGCAGTAAGGACTTGTTTTTGTCAATCATCAAACTTTCGTGACGGTTTTCCCCAACTAAACTTGTGAAAAAGATTAATGTTAAAAAGAGGCAGGCGTGTGATGTGATCAATACTCCACCAAGCAAGAAACATGCCGTTGTACGTAATAAGTGTAGTGTCATGTTTGTCACTTGATAATGGCACTTGTCGCTTTATTTCTACACTTTGCTTGAAGAAGAAGAAGAAGACGCTCTAGTGCTCTTCACAAGCGTGTGATCTACGTGCGTTTGAGCAGGTATGTGAAGATATACAATAACGATCATGATCTGTCTGGCTGGTTAAATTACAGGTTAATTATAGCAAATTCAAGAATGTGTATGGATTTCATTGAAAAGTTGAAAACTTTATTTTTTGGGATTAACATTTTTTCTAATTTTTTGGTTTCCCCCAAAAATAAGGAATATTTTTTTTTCTGAGAAAGGTAAAAAAGTGAAAGGACAGCGAAGATTGTCTGTTAATGTTGTTGATAATAACGATGATGTCGTTGTTGCTGCTGGTTGTTGATTTTGGGGGATAATCTTAAAATCCAGTTGGGCCCCATTTTTGCAGTGGGGTCCACTCCAAGAACGACCCTAACCCAGAGCTGTTATTGTTCTTCCATTACCGAAATGTTGGCGAGATCTGTTCTGTCTCTTCAATTCTCTCTCGATCTCTTTATCCTTTTCATGAACTGTTCTGTGGATAGCTCTTTCGAGAGGATGTTTTAGAACCCCGTTCATGTAATAGGTAAAAACATTTCGTAAATTCCTTGGTTGTTTCTTGGGTGATACATTTGTTTTTGTTTCTTTTTTCATTTGGAGGTGATTCTTGTCCTTTTTCCTTTCTGGGTTGTTCCTAACTCTGAAAATTTTTGAGCTGGGTCGTGTGTTCTTTCAAGATCTTGCCAATTTGGCATCTGGGTCAATAACCATCTATTGATCAGACTGCATAACGGTTAGAAGTGTATCTATATGTACCAGGCTTGATTGGTTTATGCTCCTTTCTAACTTCATCGGAAATAAAGCTCATTAATGTCGTTAATGGAGGTGGTTGTTGCAGATCTGTGCTATGGCTTCGATCCTATTCATGTGAAAGTTTTCACCTTCTGTTTTTTCGTAAACATGTTCTGAGGGCTGAAGTATTAATTTCGCACCATTACCTTCCACTGTTTCGTCCCTAATGGTAGTTTCCAGTTTTGAGCGATTTAACGGTCAACAGGGTGTTGTATTATCTATTATGTTATGCTTCCAATGTAACAGTGTTCTTCCTTCTCATTTCTTTTTGTCTTGTGACCTGCATTAATTTGGGATTCAATTTGCAGGTTTAGCTTGAGAACGCTTAGTCTTTGGGCGATGGGGAAAAAAGGAGGTTGGTTCTCCGCTTTGAAGAAAGCTCTCAGTTCCTCCAAGGTATGCTTATTATTTGCCTATTTCTTAGTATGTTGATATGTTCTTCATGTCATTTGCTATTCTTCAACTTTTTTGGTCGATTATCTAACCTTTTTGTTCCACTAGAAATCGAAATCAAGCAAGAAGTTTTCAGATAAAGAAAACGCGAATGGGGTTGCTTCCTTTTCTGAAGACACTACTTCATTTGGTGTCAGTGCTCCTCCTCCTCCTCCTCCACCACCACCACCACCACCTTCTCTTCCATTAGAAGGTGTAAAATTGAATCAAGCTGAGAATGAGCAGAGCAAACATGCCTATTCCGTGGCAGTTGCCACTGCTGTAGCTGCTGAGGCAGCTGTTGCAGCTGCCCAGGCTGCTGCTGAGGTTGTTCGGCTCACAACTGTTGCACGCTACTCTGGGAAATCAAAGGAAGAAATAGCAGTAATCAGGATACAAACAGCATTTAGAGGATACATGGTACATAACATCCTACATGCTTTAAAAATTCAAAAAATTCATGCTTAAAATGGTTTCTTGTATAGAGAGAGGTAAGTTAGGACTTATCGTAGTTTGGTGATCCTATTTTTGCTTTTCTCGCGAGAAAGACTGGAAATAAGATCATTTTAAACTCCATCTTCTGCACCATTCTTGGATGTGAAAGCTGTATTTAGTCAAAATGTGACTACAACGTACTGAGGTCTCTTACCCATTGATAATTTGATGCTTCATGAGTTAAATTGGTTGGTTGCAACTGGTCAGGACTTTTTATAGGCAAATCTCTGGTCTCCTTTTGAAACTTTTTTGAGTGATTAAGATGTACACTGTAGGATGTTAAGGAACACTAGTTGAAATGTAATCATATCCTCTTTGTACCATTCTCTAGGGAGTTATGAACTACATTTAATAAATAGATTCTTGCTCTTACTCTCAGGCAAGAAGAGCATTGCGGGCTCTGAGAGGTTTGGTGAGGTTGAAGACATTGATACAGGGGCAATCTGTGAAAAGACAAGCCACAGCCACACTAAGAGCCATGCAAACTCTTGCTCGTGTACAGTCTCAGATTCGAGCTAGAAGACTCAGAATGTCAGAGGAGAATGAGGCCCTCCAACGACAGATCCAACAGAAAAATGCTAAAGAGCTAGAGAAGATGAGAGCATCTGTAAGTGCACGTCAATCTCCTTTTGTTTAGTTAGTATCCTGTGCAATTTCTTCTGTTACTCCCTTATATACTACTACCTAATTTGTTGATTGCTTATGTCAAACAAGAGTATATCGCTTCTATTCATCCAGTCCTTTTGGTTCTCCCTCAGGTTGTTGTAGACTTCTTTTTTTACCCAAATCCTTTTCAAGGCTTGCTTCTGCACTATATACATACATATATATATATACATATATACATATATATATATATCCATATATATATATATATATATATGCACTAGTGCTGGATTGTGATGAATTCTACCTTTTCCTGTTTATTTTTTCCTTCATTTTGAATATTTCATTCCCCTCTGCATCCAAAAGTACTGTATAAACCCTCATGAATTTGTCAAGAAAAGTCCCAATTCATCGAATATGACACCATTAAGTTAGCTCCTTTAAACTAGTCTTGTTCGTTCACTTCCTTTTAACAACAGCTATCGACACTTCTAAGAGTAAAACATTTGAACTTGCTTCATTCTACTAAAATTAAGCATATGTTTCTCTTTCTATGTGACAGGGTTTTCAGCTTTTTTTGCTTATTAATGGATCACTCAATTGGTAATTGCTTTTAAGAAGTCTTTCTTCTCACTATACTAAGTAGTTAATATGGCTTGTTGCTCTATTTTCTCCAAACTTTGCGTTTCAAAAGGGAAAAAGACATTCTCCCATTGCCTCAAAAAAGTGTAACTTTATTTTCTATTAATGGTTCATATTTTCTGCCTTTGTTTATGCAATAGATCGGAGATAACTGGAACGATAGCATGCAGTCAAAGGAGCAAATTGAGGCAAATTTACTACATAATCAAGAAGCTTCTCTGAGAAGAGAAAGGGCTTTAGCATATGCATTCTCTCATCAGGTAACCTTAGGATTTCATTAGTTTGTAATTAGTCTGTGAAACTCAATTAGTTTGACTAGGATGGCGTCGAAGTCTACGTGTTTTTCTGAGTGTCGAAATGGAATCAGGAGGAAGTAGCTTATTCCGCCCTTTTATCCCATAGTTCCTTTTCCAGGGATTGTTTTTTTGTTATTTAGATGAATGATGCATGAATTTGGAAATTAGTTCATAATCTGCACTTTTTCTTGACGGAGGTCTGTCTCCACAAATATGTTTGATGAGAATTTGAGCAAACATTCTTATCTACATCTCCGTAACGTATCATACTAGAGTTCTTTTCTTCCTCTTCTTTTTACTTGTGCTAAGAGACTTGAATTCTTAATCTTGAATCGAGAACCCTTTTGAAGCTAATGAGAGGTAACTTACACAGCAAACGTGGAAGCAATATTCAAAAACAGCAAATGCAACATTCATGGATCCGAACAATCCTCGTTGGGGCTGGAGTTGGTTAGAGAGGTGGATGGCAGCCAGGCCTTGGGAGAGCCGAAGTGCGGTAGATAACAATGACCGAGCCTCTGTGAAGAGTGCACTGAGTCACACGATGTCCGTTGGGGAAATCACCAGATCTTATTCTAATCGTGGCATGAATTATGAGAACAAGCCTTCCCCTGGTACTCCAAAGTTAAGTCGAGCTCCTAGTCGCCGATCCCCTTCAACCCCACCTTCCAAGGCACCTTCGATAGCATCAGTAACAGGTAAAATGAGGCCTCCAAGCCCAAAAGGAAGTGCTTGGGGTGGGGATGAGGATTCCAGGAGCATGTTCAGTGCCCAATCTGAGCTCTATAGAAGGCATAGTCTTGCAGGGTCATCAGTCAGAGATGACGAGAGTCTTGCAAGCTCTCCCTCTGTTCCAAGTTACATGGCTGCGACACAGTCCGCAAAGGCAAAATCGCGCTTGTCGAGCCCATTAAGCGCAGACAAGAATGGGACACCAGACAAGGCATCTGTGGCATCTGTGAAAAAGAGGCTATCATTTTCTGCTTCCCCAGCAGGAATGAGAAGACATTCTGGTCCTCCTGCAGTGGAGTCCAGGGTCATTAGGGACGTTGGATTGCACACAGAACGGAGACTTGACAATGGAGGAACAAGCAGATAGTGACAGCATTCCTGAAACTAATCTCACTGTAGGGTTTAGTGAATGAAGATTACTCCATGAAATGAGATTATCTATTGGTTTGAACTTTGACCTTTCCTCTAATTTTCTTCTTCAGCAGCTACTTTAATACAGAAGTGAGAAAACAAAAAAAGAAGGGAATGAAGTATTGTATTCTTAATATTAAACTTAATGTCTTTGAGGAATATGTTTTTCTATGAGGTTTTCATTTAAGAAACAAGCTTTAGTGATTGATTTTCCTCCTTTGTTTAGTCCATGTTTCTTGAGTGTAGTATAAAATTGTTTAAACATTTACAAATGTTTTATTGGTCAATAAAATTCATTTTTATAATTTTTCCTGCAACAAAGCCTGAAAAACTGAGTTTCTTCTGCGAAGTGAGGTCAGTGCATAGTTCTTATTTGTTTTGCTTTGCTTGATAGCCGACATTTAAATACGAAATGTTTCTTAATGACTTTGACTTCATTTTTTGTGAATATCTTTAATTCAATGCGATAAAATTGCCAAATCCCAACGAGAATGTGCGCATTGAACTTAAAAAGGTATGGCTTTGCTTAGCTCCTTTTGTTTGCGAGTCAAGAAACGCTTGGACATGTTTTATCTAACTAAGATTGCATGAAGGCTTGAATGCTCTCTCGTATCTGCGATAGTTATCCTGTTACTTAATGCAAGTTAATTGGAGGAGTTCGGATTTTCTAGTTTAAGTTGGATTATATTTTCACAAATTAACTATGAATCAATTTTAAATTCCTATTTTAAATTAAACTATCTTTTCACAATTAGAATTAATATAGAAGATTTCTAACATATTGTTCAATATAAAAGAAACTAGAACACGTAAATAAGTGTTATTGTTTTCAAATTTCACAAATTAACTATGAATCAATTTTAAATTCCTATTTTAAATTATACTATCTTTTCACAATTAGAATTAATATAGAAGACTTCTAACATATTGTTCAATATAAAAGAAACTAGAACACGTAAATAAGTGTTATTGTTTTCAAACAATTATACAGTAATTGAAGATACACAGTTGAAATTCCTTGCTCTCAATTATAATTTTTTACCAAGCTCAACTACGAGCAAATTAGCAAAGGTATGCTTATTCTATTCTATTAGCATGATTTCGTTGCTTTCTAAATTGGAGAAATTATAGATTTTTGCTTTTTCTTTGTTTTTTGTTTTGGTCTTAGGGAAAGTTATGAAGAACGCAAATAGATGTTGGTCAAATCTTCCACCAGAGTTATTAAACATTATTGAAGATGAGATTGTGGTGTGTATTGATAAATTACGATTTTCTTGTGTTTGCAAAATCTGGCAATCTACGGCTGAGATACCTAATCAGAATCAAATACCATAGTTGGTGGTATCAAATTATAGATCCAATACCGTCTCATCATCCTATGGATTGCATAATTTAGCAAACAATAAGTTTTACAGTATAGATCTGGAAGAAGTTAAGGGGAAACTATTTAAAGGTTCATCACATGGTTGGCTGGTTGTGGTTGATCGTATATCTACTACGATTAATCTCATAAATCCCATTACAAAAGCTCAAGTGCAGCTTCCATCAAGACACAAGTTCCCTGATGTTATGAGATATCAGCCAGGAGAAGATGAAGACCTCATATATTGGGATTTTCGTGCACAACGAATTTTAACAGGATCTTCTTCTGATGCAAATTATGATCTATTGCATAGGGTTATTTTATCTTCTAATCCGAGCTCAAATAACTACATAGCTGCTTCAATATACAATCAGTATTCTGAATTGGCATTTTGCAGGAGGGGAGATACAGAATGGATTACTATAGATGATGAAACAGATTATGACGATATTATTTTTCATAATGACGAGTTATATGGTTTTAGCAGCAGGATGAGTCTTTCAATTTTTGATGTTAGTTCTTGGATACCAAAACTTACAGAGGTTATACCATTCCCAAAAGGTAGATATGGGTATTTTTGGTCATATTTGGTAGAGCATTTTGGTCAAATTTTATTGATATTACGGAGGTTAAAATGGGATGAAGCACAGCGAAGAGACATAACTCGATACTTTAATGTCTACATGTTACATAGAAGTGATAAATCATGGTCAGAGCTGTCAGATATTGGAGGTGGGTTGTTATTTGTGGGATTAAATAGTTCGTTCTCTATATCATCAGTTAATTTACCAGCAGGATGGAGAGGAAATAAAATCTATTTTACAGATAATCTTTTTGATTTTATGGGAGAAGATATTAAAGGTGAATGCGATTTTGGTATTTATGATATGGTGGAGAAAGAAATTTATAGATTTGACGGTTATTCATCTAACCAGTTGATATGGTCTTCACCAGTATGGATTACGTTAAATTCTTCTTAATTTAAAAATAACATCTCTTTTTGTTATCATATTTAGTTTTTTATATATGTATTCGTTATTCATATTTTATAATTTATAAATAAATAATATTTTTTGAATTTTTATTATTATTTTATTTGAATGCATGCATATTATAGAATTTGATTTTAGAAAATTATTGTTGTATAAGTAATTAGCATCATCCAAGAGAATACACATGGTGAATTCTGATCACCAATCTAAGCCTAGTACATGCTGAGCAACAAATAAGATTACTTGAAGGCTTGAATGCTCTCTCATATCTGCCGACAGTTATTCTGTTACTTAATGCAAGTTTCATGAGTAACAGTTATTCTGTTAAGATTAGTAAACAACTCCTTGAGAAGTTTCACAAGTCATTATTTCTGTACCTATTAACATCTCCTAACAAGTTTGTGTCGGTGTCTACATGATTGCTTTTGCACTTCATGTGGCACGATTGAAAGAAATTTTAAGAGGGTCTTTAGACCAACTGAAAAAGTATGACTGAGTAGGTAAAGGATACTAAAAGTATGAAAGAACAAACTTCAGCAAAAAAGTATGACTAATTGAAACATTAATTTGTTGTTCCGATATGTTACATATCCGTAATACAACAAGTGAAATAACAACCGGTGGGATCACATCTGATGTGGTAGTATCTACTTGACTTGGAATAGTTTCTACTTGACTTTTGTGAATATCCACTTCCACTAATTAGATCATTATCAATGAACCGAGTGTTACCAAACTTAACTATTCCTGTATTATGATTATGATAATAAAATCTATACCCTTCCGATTTTTTGGGATAGCTGATGAAATAATCACTAACAATTCTCGCATCAAGCTTCTTTTCATATGGATTATATGTATAGTAAAATTTGAATTAATTAAATATTGAGTAAAAATTTCAAATTTAAACTCAAATTTGGGTTAAATTTCTTTTTTCTTTTGGACAAAAGAATTTCGATGAACCTTCTAAGGTAATTGCATTATCATTATTCTATTCATATGACCTCGGGAAAAGGAATAAGCTCTCCGAGGTGCTTATTAAATTATACATATGATTTAATTGAATATTGGTTAATTTAGATTTTTTAATTTAAGTTTGCTTTTCATTTCCCAAATTAGATATTAAATGATTTGAATTTCTTATATTAAAATTATAGGCTTAGATTGGCGATCATAATTCTCTTGGATGATGAAATTCTTATATGTTAATTGCTTCTACTTTCTGTAAATAACGATAGAAAGAAAAAATTAACAAAAATAATTATTTAAGTTTAGTTTAATGAAATTAATAGTTTTTGTTGGACTAATCAATCGTAACAATTATATTTTTCTTTAGGCTAGTTTAGCCCAAATTAATAAACTAAATATGAGGAGCAAAACTTATACAACAATAAATTTCTAAAATCAAATTCTATAATATGCATACATTCAAATAAAATAATAATAATAATTCAAAAAATATTATTTATTTATAAAAGAAAAAATATGAAATAGCGAGTACATAAGCCAAAAAGTAAATACGATAACAAAAAGAAGTGTTATTTTTAAATTAAGAAGAATTTAACGTAATCCATATTGGTGGAGGCCATATCGACTGATTAGATGCATAATCGTCAAATCTATAAATATCTTTCTCCATCATATCATAAATACCAAAATCGTATCAACCTTTAATACCTTCTTCCAGAAAATCAAAAAGATTATCTATAAAATAGATTTTATTTCCTCTCCATCTCGACGTATCGAGTTATTTTTCTTTTCCGTTCTTCGTCCCATTTTAACCTCCGTAGTATCAATAAAATTTGACCGGAATGCTCTATCAAATATGACCAAAAATACCCATATCTACCTTTTGGGAATGGTATAACCTCTGTGAGCTTTGGTATCCAATAACTAACATCAAAAATTGAAAGACTTAGCCCATTATCAAAACCATATAATTCATTCTTATGAAAGATAATATCGTCATAACTTGTTTCATCATCTATAGTAATCCATTCCGTATCTCCCTTCCTGCAAAATGCCAATTTAGAGTACTTATCATATATTGAAGCAGCTATGTAGTTATTTGAACTCAGATTAGAAGATAAAATAACCCTATGCAATCCATAATAATTAGCATCAGAAGAAGATCCTGTTAAAATTTTGTGTCCACGAAAATCCCAACATGTGAGGTCTTCATCTTCGCCTGGCTGATATCTTATAACATTAGGGAACTTGTGTCTTGGTGGAAGCTGCACTTAAGCTTTTGTAATGGGATTTATGAGATTAATCGTAGTAGATATACGATCAACCACAACAAGCCAACCATGAGATGAACCTTTAAATAATTTCCCCTTTGCTTCTTCCAGATCAATACTGTAAACCTTATTGTTTAGTAAGTTATGCAATCCATAGGATGATGAGACGGTATTGGATCTATAATTTGGTACCACCAACCATAGTATTTCATTCTGATTAGGTATCTCAGCCATAAATTGCCAGATTTTGCAAACACAAAAAATCGTAATTTATCAGTACACACCACAATCTCATCTTCAATAATGTTCAATAACTCTGGTGGAAGATTTGACCAACATCTATTTGCGTTTTTCAAAACTTTCCCTAAGGCCAAACAAAAAAAAGAAAGCAAAAAACTATAATTTCTCCAATTTAGAAACCAATGAAATCATGCTAATACAATAGAATAAGCATATCTTTGATTGTACTCGACCTTAGTAAAAATTATAATTGAGAACAAAGAACCTCAACTGCGTATCTTCAATTATTGTATAATTGTTTGAAAACAATAACACTAACTTACGTATTCTAGTTTCTTTTATATTGAACAATGAATTAGAAGTCTTCTATATTAAGTTTAATTGTGAAAAGATGGTTTAATTTAAACTAGGGAATTGAAATTGATTCATAGTTAATTTGTGAAAATATAATCCAACTTAAACTAGAAAATCTGAATTGAATAGAAAATCTAAATTTGAAAAAAACAGTCTAACTCAAATTAAGAATAGTTCAATTTCTTTTAAACCATGTCGTTTATAAATATTTTTTAAAAAATCTTTTTTTAACGAAATGTTCAGTTTTAAGGCCAAATGGATATCCCTATTATCTATAGAATATAAATTCGTGGAAAGGACTTGGTTGTAATTATCAAATTTTGAATATTAAGAACGCAATTTATTTAGTTTAGTTTAATTAAATAATAAAAGAAATAATATTTGTATCAAAGACAAAGACAGAGACAAAAAGTCGGAGAGCTGTTTCTTTTTCGCAAGGCAATATGAATTGAATAGTGATAATTTTTATCCAAAAGAAAAAACATGTTTTGACTCAAATTTAAGTTTAAATTTAAGATTTTTACCCAATATTCAATTAATTCAATTTTTACTATATATTGCAAAATGGATATCCTTAACACTTATTTACTGTTATAACATTTTTTGTTAAATAAAAATTAATTAATTAAAATATTATTAATTAGTTTATTAATTATAACATAATTAATTGATTAATTAATTATAATATATTTAACACATATAAAAATATAATTAATAATTAAAATATAAATAAATAAATAAATAACTAATTAATTAATATTATATAATTAACAATAATTAAAAAATAATAAATTAATTGATTTACTAAAATATAATTTATTTATAAATTAATTATTAATCATTAACTGTGAAGTTTATTCAGTTATAATTAATAATAATTAATTAATTGATATATTAAAATATAATTAATTGATTAAATAATACATGTTAATATTTAGTATTTATGTTAGTCATGACCTGCATTATTAATTGTTTATTATTAATTATGATATATATATATCTTCACTATATATATATATAGCTTAAGTAGTCACGCCCATGACTTAATAGTCACATGCATGACATGAGAGTTGTTATATTATTCCTATAATATATTTAACATATAAAAATACAATTAATTAATTAAATTTGATATAATTAATTGATTTATTAAAATATAATATATTTACAAATTAATTATTAACCATTAATTGTGACGTTTATTCAATTATAATTAATAATAATAAATATATAATTAATTAATTGATGTATTAGAATATAATTAATTAATTAAGTAGTACATGCTAATAGTTAGTATATATATTAGTCATGACCTGCATTATTAAATTATTATTATTATTAATTATTATATATTAATTTTTAGTATATTTATCTCTTCACTATATATATAGCTTAAGTAGTTACATCTGTGACTTAATAGTCAAAGGCATAACATGGGAGTTATTATTTTATTCCTATATAATTTTATAACATTTTTATTAAAAAATTAATTAATTAATTAAAATATTATTAATTAGTTTATTAATTATAACATAATTAATTAATTATACCAAAGAATCTTGTGGTACTTCAATTAACAAACAGCAACATCAAATAATTATGGAACTGAGCCAAGGTACGAAAATTTTATACTACTAATCAACTTATAAATTTACTATATTAAAATTGTAATTAATATTAGATTGGATTAATAATTCCTTTTGTTATTTTTGTTAATAACAGGAAGATTCTTTGTTATCTCAAGTTAAATATGGGATTGTTAATAATTTTCAGAGATTAACGTCCCTAAGTTTAGTACTGAACAAAAGCATAACTCATCTTCCCAATGGTAGAAGTGGATTTCTAAAAGCTCTTGCAGTTCTTAATCTCTACGGTTGTTCAAATTTGAATACATTTTCGAAAATTTCAATCAACTTAAAGTTGTTACTTTTAAGTAAGATTGCTATAAAATAGTTACATTCATCATCAGTTGAACTCCTAAGAAAATTAAAGTAGCTAGAGATGAAAGATTGTAAAGAGCTTGAAAGCCTTCCAAGTAACTTTTTTAGCAAGTTAACATCTCTCTGTAAACTTAATTTGAGTGGATGCTCCCACTTTAAGATGCTTCCTGAACTCTTGGAGCCTATGACTCCGATGATGGTTCTTAACCTAACGGAGATAGCTATACAGAAGCTGCCATCATTTATTGGCAATTTCAATGGGGATTGAACTATAGATATGAGTAAATGCTCGAAGTCTGTTTTCTACAGAAACTCTGAAAATTGTTTTCCAAAAGGTAGTTGTGAAAAAAGATTAATCCTTTCTAATAGTAATTTGAGGGAATTGTCTGAGGATTTGAGCGTTCCATCTTTTATAACATCACTAGATTTGAGCGAAAATGATTTTGAGAGAATCCTTGCTACCTTTAAACAACTTTCACGACTAGAAGTTCTTCATATAAGCAACAACAAAAGGCTTCTATCTTTATCGGAACTCCCATCAAATGTCTCCACAATTTTCACCGACTATTGTTGCTCCCTAAAAGAAATGTGGACCTTTAAACAACTACATCTTGACCCACCAATGACTTACTACTACTTCTTTTTATTGAATTGCTTGAAGTTGGCTGAAGATGAATGCCAGGAAGTAGTAAATGCACTTTTGAGGAATTATACAAGAAGTCAAATGCAGGAATCATTGGTAAGTAATTCTTTGTCTTTCTCTCTTTCTTTATCTGGGTCTGCATAATCATTAATTTGAATAGAAATTTCTGCTATTCAGGCAAATTTTGCAATGATCTATCCAAGAAGTAGAATATCAGAGTGGGTGAAGTATCAAAACATGGGTGATTCCATTCAAACCCACCTCCCTTCTTATCGGTTTAATCATCTTTTTCTCGGATTTGCTTTCTATCTGTGTCTGTGCCTTGATAAGCAGTTGTATGGTGGTAAACTTGGATATGATTGCTATTTTGGAGACAATTACCATTTTTCCTCTGATAATTTAAAAGAATGTTACATGTTAAGTGTAGCTAAAGAGCATATGCTGGTCTTCGTTAATACAACATTTTGTGAATGGGTACGTGGACACAGTGACTTTGAAGAGGATGTAGCCTTTTTTAAGTTCAGTTCCAGACTTGAGGATGAAATAAAGAAGTGTGGGGTCATTCCACTATATGCCCAAAAAGATGAGGATGAATTTCGTAGAACATTTGACTTTCCAAATTTAGGAGTGTTCAAGTTGAAAGGATCAGTCACAGGTGCGGGGTCATTCCACTGTATGCCCGAAAAGAGGTTGAAGATAGAAGAAGTTGAATGAAATTAATTCAAGTTCAATGCTTCAATTAAGAGAGTTGTACATTTTTCTCTGTTCTGAGTTTCAACAAAAGTTATGGATAAGAGAAACTATTAAATCTGATTTGGGTGAAGCAGGAGTTTTATTTTCCTATATACTGTTACATTCTTGTGATGGAGTTTAATAAAAACTACTTCGTGTTGCAGATCAAGGGACGTGAGATCTTCAAGATTGATGGTATATATGAAGACAAAGTTAAGAGGGATTGCTTCAATAGTAAGAATTTTATTTCAGCTCAATTTGACCCAAGATATAACAGTGCTAAAAATAAGTATAAAAACAAATAATAATGACTCACATATATCAACTATAAATTTATCACTCAAATAAAATATAAAATTTTAAACTATGTTGTTAATATATAATTATTTTTTGAATTTAATATTACATTGTTTATTATTACTGTTATTATTCATAAGATTTAAATATAAAATTTTCATTATTAATTAAATGTAATTGTAATTTATAATATAATAATAAAATTACAAGTTATACTTTTAAGTGATTTTTTTAATTATCAATTCTAAGTTTTTTAAACTGAATAATGCTTTTTATAAATATTTTTTAACTTTTATCAAAGAGAAAAATAAACTTAATAACAAATACATTATGTCCTCTCTGTTGTGAATATTAGGAATGGCAGTCTTGATTCGGCCCGTCGACCCAGCCCGACTTTCTCCCAGGTTGGCAGGGCATCCTAGCCCAGCCCGAGACTCTACGGAAAGGTACAAAATGATGTTTTTCAATTTTTTAACTTTTAGATATCAATTCTAAATTTTTTAAGTGAATAAATACTTTTATAAATATTTTTTAACTTTTATCAAAGAGAAAAATAAACTTAATAGCAAATATATTGAGTTCTCTCTGTAGTCATAGCTTCTTACTGCATATTATCATCCTCTACCATGTCATTCGACTCAGATTAACAAGAAAAATTTCGCGATACTAGTTCTTGCATAGATTGCATTTGCAAGGGATTAAGAAACTATGAACACACATAATAGAATATCATCTCCATTTGCAGCTCAAGAGATGTTTTTATTATAGGAAGTGTCAACATTTTCAATATATCCAATAATCAATCTATTCTTACCAAGTCAAAGTTCAAAAACATGAAGTAGCATGATATAATTAAATTATTCTCACCCAACACTCTTTCCAGCTGAACTATACATTCTACAATAACAAATCATAATGAATAGCATTTTTGAAGCATGAAGATTGTGACAGTCATGAAAATCAGGCATTGAATAATGATCTCAAGTTTGTCAATCAAATACATATTGTTTGCATTAGAACACATAGGATCCAAAAAACTTGTAAAGTATTCTCAATTGGAAACATATGTTGGTTTAAGCCTGACTTCCAAACAATGATGTGTTATTTGTTTTTTAGGCTGAAAGTATATGATTTGGTTGAGCACAAGTTTGAAGGAGATAGTAACTGTCAAATTTGTTTTCTTTTCAATTTTAAAAGATTTTGTTATCCGTAGCATACTTCTTTTTGTTATTACTCCATATTGTTAACCCTATCTATCTTTTCTAAATTTCAGTTTGACGGATCAACTTTACCAATCTCCTGAATACTACAAACATGTTAGAGAACAAATAGTCGATAAGGTTAGTAGACATCTGAATGAGTTAGCATTACATTAAAATGTCATAATGAGATGATGCCATATCTGTGTATTTGGCTAAAAATGAAATTTTGTAATCTGTATCCACATTATTTCAGCTGAAGTCTCACCGACAAATGTATGAGGGTTACGTTCCAATGTATTTCGGTAAATATTTGGAGAAAACGAACAAGTTTGTTGCTACTCCTAATTTTTCTTTGTTTCCCTATAAAAGCTTTCTGAAATGAATTCATGCTTACTCTATTTATTCTACGTTTGGTATTAGGAGTGGTATTAGGAGTGGTGAATAGGTGATCTGTCATGTCACATTGCAAGCTGTTGCAGGCTCTGTATCAGCAACTTCTACTCTTTCAATGTTTCCTTTTTTGTTTTACTGAATTTCTCTGTTCCTCTGTTCTCATTTACTAATTAGAACACATAAAAGTTAGGTTTTTGAGGCTAACTTTTAAATTTATGTAAGATTTTGTATCAGTTTTGTTGTGTTCAGTTTTATTTGGAAGCATTTCACATTGATGACTAATGCACCTTGCCACCCCAACTGCTGCATTATGGTATAAAGATATTTGTTATAACATCAGTTAAGGATACACTATACATTGAGATCTTGTCACACTTTCGAAAGTCCGAACGAGGTATTATTTTTTGTCTTCGACTATATCTCTCCTGGATTCTTAGTTGGTGAGCCACATCTTCAGCTGCCTGTTATTGACCAGCCTTAGATTATGGAAGGCTTGTTCCTGTGTTCGTGGCTTGTCCCTTTTTTTTTATAATCATTTTTGGATTCTAGGTCTCTCTCTTAATATCATCATCTTTTGTGAAGAACAACCTATTGTTAGCTTTTTGTTTTCACTTTTAGTTGAATATATAGCAGCAGGTAAACCCCTTTCTTGAATCTGTATGTTTTAAGTTTCAACCATAAAGTTTGAAAACTTTTTTATGTTTTTCGTCAAAAACTTGCGTCCTCGCAAGTTTTTTGGTTCAATCGAATTGGGATAGGCTTGTAGGTGATACCTAACTCTGATTCCTGTTTTGATGTATTAAGTAAATTTCACGAGGTTGGTCTTCTAGCAATCTAATAATTTCGTTAATTTCTTCAAATAAAATGAGCATAAAAAGGTCTCATGCAATTTAATTCAAGTCCGATGATATTTTTCACTATTGTTAGTAGAGGATATAATTTGAGTAGGAACGGCAGGAGTTGCTTTGACTCATCCGGTTTGATTCGAAATCAACATATTTAACTCGAGTTGAATGAATTTCGAGATGTGTTTATTTTTGAATTTTGAACTTTGATTTTCAATATAAAGAGCATCAATTTAATTTTATCACTAAAAAATATGTTCAATTGAACTTGACTTGAAGTCAATTGGACTTGAGTTTAAGTTGAGAGTCTTAACTCGACCAAGTTTCAGATTTGGCCTGGACCTGAACATCCAAGTTCGATTTGAGTTCAGGTTCACCAAATTTGATTCCGACCCTACATATTACCATCCTCGAAATTGAGACTAAACTTGGTAGTAGGTCAGGCCTAGTCCAACTTGATCCAGACATGCCCAGTTTGACTATTCTTCGAGTTTCTTTTCTTTAAATTAAGCCTCAGGTTGTGTTTCGGCTTGGGCTATCCAAGACCAAAATCCCAAAGTTATAAGGAAAAATACGTTGATTTCTACTTTTAATTTAAAAAATAAAAAATTTAAGATTTAAGACTCTCACGTGGTAGTTAAGTTTGTTATTCATTTGTTTTAGCCAGTGTACATATTCTAGATCATTCTTACGAGGTGTAAATAATGAGTTGTTCGTTTTTTTTGTTACAAGCACACATTCTTCGTGCTTATTTCACACCTACTGTATTTTCCTCTTCTTCATTCCATTTTCTTCTACAAATGGCAGCAAGTTAATCTGCCATTGTTTTTCTTGTTACTCACAATCTGTTCAGTTTCCACATTCTCCATAGACGACGGAGGAGCTCCCTCCGCCAAGACAAAAGGTACAGCCACCGTGGAGCTGCTATGGAGCTTGCGTGGGTAGCATTGAGAATGAGTTCAGATCTGGAAGTGGTGCTCTTCACTCCTCTGGCAGAACGTCGCCACACCTCACGCTCACAGATCCGGGTCACCCACGCCTCACGTCTCGCAGATCTGTTATCGCCACGCCGCACTCCTCACGTCTCCCGCCTCGCAGATCTCCTTAAGATGAGAGACCCACGCCGACTCTTTCTGAAAGCGAAGTGTACAATGTTTCTGAGTACGTATTCTTTGGATTGATGCTTTGAGATTTGAGTTCTTGGTTGGTGAGTTTGGAAGGAATCGGAAGTTGCTCGTTGGTATATAATAGTGGTATCAATAAACGATCCGGTGGAATCTTTTCTCAATTCCATTCAAGTGGTGAAAGATGCCCTTTTGCCTCTTGAACTAGGGATTAAGAGAGCTGCTAAGGACGTCGAGAATTGCTGGGGAGTTTCTAAGAGCAGTGGCGCAAATACTGACAGCAGTGAGGAAACAGGGGGTCGTTTACCTCAAAAGGTGACAATTGGTATTCTTAACATTTCGCTGCCTAATGTTGAAATCCACTTTATCTACTGTTTCATTAACAGAGTTAATTGAGCTCGTGCCACAGCTTGCGCGATCTCCAAAAGACCATCCGGACAAGAAAAAGCTGTTCTCCGTCCAGGATTTCTTTAGATACACAGAGGCAGAAGGTAATATTGCAGCTTTGTAATCATATCATTCGTTGTTGCTTTTATAGTCTGTTCATTCTCATTTTCTGCTGATATATGTATATTAGGACATTAATCTTATATGTGGTCGAAACCAGCTCAATGAATTGTCACATTTGAAAGTTTTCTTTTATATCGTATAACACATACAAGAAAGTAAATGCCCTCCCAAAACTGTTGAACAAGTAACACTTATTAACTGAAATTGAATACTTGTCCTTAGTCGTTAATATACCAACATTATCTGGTTTGGAAAAAACCAGATAATGTTGAAGAAGTAACACTTATAATGGAGTTCGTTTAGATTAATTAATAACTAATTAATATTGATCGAGTCCATTGCCATCTTTAAGTAGGAAGTGGGTGGGTACAAGGTGTGTAGCTCTAGTGTATGTTTTGTTCTTCTTCTTCTTTTTCTTTTTCTTGATACAGTGTTGTCTCGTATATGTTTATTATTTTCTTCAAACTCGTTTTAAAATTTACTATTGTTATGAATCTATAGAAAATAATCTGTGTACTCATTAGGAATATATTTTTGAATCTTCTCATGTTTGTGGACAACTTATTGAAGATCCCAAGCTTGTTGAATGTAGAAATAATAGTGTTTTATGTATGTTTCTAGAGAGTTAAATTTTGAGTGGTTATCCAGTGGTGATATCTTTGTAAGGGAATTTCTTTTTCTGGGTTGGTTACTTATCAAGGATTTTCCAAACTTTTATTGCAGATTATTGAAAATTTGAAGCTGGTTACAAGGGAACTGAGTGGACAATCTATTGGATAATTTTGAACTACTTTGCTAGGTAATATTCAAGATTCATGTCTCATTATGCAACTAGATTTTATGGTACAGTATGCAAAACCAATTTTAAGAGTGTCTTTGGACCAACTAAAAGAGTATGATTTAGTAGACGAAGGATATTAAAAGTATGAAATTTTTGTATATATATATTAAAACAAACTTCAACTAAAAAAGTATGACTGATTATGACACAACAAAAGTATTAGGTAGAGATTTTAGGTTAATCTCAGAACCAAATCCAAGCATAAAACTTAGGATTTAAGCAACAAGAGAAGACACTCTCTTAGGAGAATTTCCAACATATGTTAACCCTCCCTTTTATATCCCTAACGTGGTATAGTATATAAGAGTCCTAATTCTAGTAGAAAAAGGACTGAATGAAATTCTTTTCTAAAGATAACTTATTTCTTTTCTTGCTGGACAAGAAAACCTTCATAATTAGGAAACTTAAAATAAAATAAAATAGAAACAAATCCTAATGGATATAGGATAACATAACAAATCCTTATCCTAATGGGTATATGACAACATAACATATTCTTATGAATTCAATCCTTTATTAGTCCCCTGTACTTGAAAAGAACTCGACCTCGAGTTGTTATTAGGATAGAGCTCTTCTTCCCCATAAAAATCATAGATATCAGTAATATTAAAAATCTTTGAAATTCCCATCTCTTCAGGTAGATTGATAATATAAATATTGTCGTTGATTTTATGTAGTATCTCATAAGGACCATATTTCTTCGGCTTCAATTTGTTGTAGGTTCCAACAGGGAATCTTTCTTTCCTTAAGAAAATCATCACTTTGTCACCTTTTTGGAAAGTTTTAGAGCTCCTGTGTTTGTCGGCTTGTTCTTTATATTTGGCATTAGTCCTTTCAAGTCTCTCTCAAACCTCCTCTTGCACATTTTTCACTTGTTTGGCCATATTTTCAGTTGCTATGCTTAAGTTTGGTAACTTCGGAAGTTTTATCAGATCAACAATATTCTTTGGAACTTTTAAGTATACCAAGGAAAATGATGATCTACCAATAGCACTACGGACAACTCTATTGTAGGCAAACTCAAATTGAGCTAGAGCTAAATCTCATTGCTTAGGCTTGTCTCCACAAATACTCATCAATAGATTTTCAAGAGTCCTATTAAGTGACTCAGTCTGACCATCTGTTTGTGGATGACTAGTACTACCAAAGTTTAAAGAAGTAATCCTCCACAAAATTCTCCAAAAGTGACAAAGGAACTTCGAATCTCGGTAAGATGTAATGGATTTAAGAATTCCATGCAACCTTATCACTTCTTTAAAGAATAGTCTAGCCACATTAAATGCATCGACAGTCTTCCTACATGTAATGAAATGTGTAATCTTGGAAAATCTATCAACCACTACAAAAGTAAAGTCAACTCTCCTTTGTGTTCTAGGTAGTCCAAGGACAAAGTCCATAGACAAGTCCTCCCAAATATCTTCGCGGATAGGGAGTGGTTCTTTTAGCAGTCTGACAAATATAGCACCTTGTTACAAAGTTCCTAACATCTTTCTTCAACTAAGGCCAGTAGAACCTTTCTTCAAGACTAGTAATGGTCTTGTCCCCTCCCATGTGACCGGCTAATCCTCCACTGTGCACATCACGAATCAACTTTTCTTTAAGAGAATTATAAGGAACACAAAGTTGGTTACCATGGAAAAGAAAATCATCAGTAATGTGGAACTCCCCAACAGGTTGCTTCTGAATACACTTTAACCACATGTCCTCGAAGTCTTCATCATCCTCGTAAAGCTCATTTAAAACTTCAAATCTAACTACCTCTTGGGATATAGTAGAAAGCAATATTGTCCTCCTACTAAGTGCATTAGCGACCTTGTTAGTCACACCAGATTTATGTTTAAACACAAAAGGAAATTTTTGTAAGAAAATAGTCCATCTAACATGCATATTACTCAAGTGCTTTTGACTATTCAGAAACTTTAAAGCTTGATGATTAGTGTAAAGAATGAACTCTCTTTGAATCAGATAATGTTCCCAATGTTTCAATGTTTTCACAACTGCATAAAATTCCTAATCATAGGTACTCCATCTTTTTCTTGTATCGTTAAACTTCTAGCTAAAGAAAGCTACAAGTCGGCCTTCTTGAGATAAAACAACTCCAACACTTACCCCACGTGCATCACACTCAATCTCAAAAAACTTGTCGAAGTCCGGTAAGGCTAGGATAGGAGTAGTGTTGAGTTTTTCTTTAATCAAAGCGAAACTTTATCAACTTCATCATTCCAATCAAACTTTCCCTTCTTCATGCATTCTGTGATAGAGGCCATAATTGAACTGAAGTTTCTAATGAACCTCCTGTAGAAAGTAGCTAGCTCATGGAAAGATCGAACCTCACTAACATTCTTAAGGGTAGGCTATTCATGAATTGTCTTCACTTTTTCTTCATCCACATGAATTCGTTCAGAACTAACCACATACCCCAAGAATAGTAGCTTGCTAGTCAAAAAACTGCATTTCTTCAAGTTCAAGTAAAGCTTATTATGTTGTAAAACAAACAAGACTCTCCTCAAATGTACTAGATGCTCTTCAATTGTTCTACTATAGACAAAGATATCATCAAAATAAACAACTACGAACTTTCTATTAAAAGGTGTAAGAATTTGGTTTATGAGTCTCATAAAAGTGATAGGGGCATTGGACAACTCAAAGGACATGACTAGTCACTCATACAACCCCTCTTTCGTTTTAAATGCGGTCTTCCACTCATCCCCAGGTCTGATCCGTATTTGATGATAACCACTTTTCAAGTCAAGTTTAAATAATACCTGAGAACTACAGAGTTGATCAAGAATGCCATTGAATCTGGAATAGGAAATCAATATCTTACGGTGATTTTATTGATGGCTCTACTGTCCACACATATTCTCCACGATCCATCCTTCTTGGGTGTCAAAAGTGTAGGAACAACACAAGGACTCATGCTTTCTCGGATCAAGCCATTTTTTATTAATTCTTCTACTTGTTCTCTTAGAATATCAGCTTCTTTAGGGTTTATTCTATAATGGGCCAGATTAGGAAGCTTAACTCCAGGTACTAGATCAATGTGATGTTGAATATCTCTCATAGGAGGTTCATTAGTTAATTCGAACTGAACTAGATTTGAAAACTCCTCTAAAAACGGCTGGACCATATTTGAATTAGCTCCATTCTTCTCCTCTTTCTCCTCCAATAATTGGTTCTTTACCACCAAGACATGAACCTCTCGGGTCTCCTTAACTTCCTTCTCAAAGTCTTGCCCACTAAGGGTCAACAATGTCTTTCCCTCATCTCTAAAAGTCTTTGGCCTATCAAAGGCTGCATTTGTGGGTAGCATGGTCAATTTCTTGCCTTTCCATTGAAATGAGACGATATTATCTCTTCCTCTATAAGTAATATCCATGTCAAATTGCCATGGTCTTCTTAGGAGTATGTGGCTTGCATTCATGTCCACCACATTACAGTAAACAATAGCCTTGTAAGATTTTCCTACGGAAATAGGAACTTGACATACTTAAGTTACTCTCAATGCTGGCCCATCAGTGAGCCAACCGATGGTGTAGGGATGAGGATGTTTTTCAGTAGGAATCTTCATATGATCCACCATCTTTCTTGCCACTAGATTCTCATCATTACAATTATCTACAACCAAATTGCACACCTTACCATTAACAGTGATGAAGGATCTAAAAATGCTGCTCCTTTATTGTGGCTCATCGGTTTTAGATGAACAAAATATCTTTTGTACCATTAGACTAACTCTGTTAACCCTCTCTTTTATATCTTTAACGTGGTATAGTATAGAAGAGTCCTAATTTTAGTAGGAAAAGGATTGATTGAAATTCTTTTCTAAAGCTAACTTATTTCTTTTCTTGCTGGACAAGAAAACCTTCCTAATTAGGAAACTTAAAATAAAATAAAACAGAAACAAATCCTAATGGATATAGAATAACATAACAAATCCTTATCCTAATGGGTATAGGACAACATAGCATATCCTTATGGATTCGATCCTTTATTAGATTTGGTGTACAATATTAAAAGTATGAAAATTTTGTATATATACTAACTGAAGGAATTACTATTAATAGTTGAAATTTTCTTTTCTCATTTTGTCTTCTTCTCTTCTATCTTGCTTGATTTACAAAGTTGGGTCATCTTTAAATGGAGGCTGAAGGTGTACAAGAATTCCCCTGCATGGTTTATCAGAGAGATAGGACGTTTAGTAAAAATGGTTCGAAAGATGACTGCATCGCATCTCACAAAGGCGAGAAGTTTAAGTTTTTTGTCAAATATGTAGAATGTGTTGTACAAGTCAAAACAACCTATAACAACATATTAGCGAATTTCATTTCAGGTAGAAATTGAAATCGAATTATTTATTTATTCTATTAATCAATATGTTTAATTCTTTTTGTTTTGTTATAAACATGTTGTAAATGACTCATAGGAGGAAGAAAATGGTGGAAATAACTCATAAGAAGCAACTACTCAGATAGATGTAGATGAGTTTTGTATTAAGTACTTTATTTAATATTTAATATTTTCTCTATCTTTGAAAAGTACAGGTGCTCTTCGAAATATTAGTAACTTTGCTACTAATATTTCAAAGAACAATAGTATTTTTGAAAGATAGAGAAAATATTAAATATTAAAGAAGTATTTAATACCAAACTCATCTACGTTCATTTGAATAGTAGTTTCTCATGAGTTATTTCTATCATTGTCTTCCTCCGATGAGTCACTTACAACACGCCTATAACAAACAAAAAAAGAATTAAACATATTGATTAATAGAATAAATAAATAATTTAATTTTGATTTTTACTTAGAATAAAATTCGCTTGTATGTTGTTGTACGTTGTTTTGATTTGTACAACCCATTCCACATATTTGACAAAAAACTTTAAACTTCTCGGTGAGATGCGATGCAGTGATCTTTTAGACCATTTTTACTAAACATCCTATTTCTCTGACAAATTGTGCAGGAGAATTCTTGTACACTTTCAGCCCCCATTTATAGATGACTCAACTTTGTAAATCAAGTAAGATAGAAGAGAAGAAGGTAAGATGAAAAAAGAAATTTTCAACTATCAATAAGAATGCCTTCAGTTAATATATATACAAAATTTTCATAATTTTAGTATTATACACCTAATCAGTTATACTTTTTTAGTTAAAGTTTGTTATTTTATACTTTTAGTATCTTTCATCTCCTCGTCATATTGTTTTAGTTGGTCCAAAGACATTCTTAAAATTTCTTCCAATCGTGCCACGTGAAGTGCAAAAGCAATCATGTAGACACTGACACAAACTTGTTAGGAGATGTTAATAGGTACAGAAATAATGACTTACAAAACTTCTCAAGGAATTGTTTACTGATCATAAGTCCTTCAATTAACTTGCATTAAGTAACAGGATAATCGTCTGCAGACATGAGAGAGCATTCAAGCCTTCGTGTAATCTTATTAGGTGGCTGGAGGACAACGTTGATCCAGCCACCTCTGGACTGAGAACAACAAAAGATTGGACCTAGGCTATTTTGCCAAACCTAATGCTACTATTAATCTTTTTAGGTAGATTGTGATTCTTCAAACATCTCTGATAAGAGGTTTGTTGATCAGCATGTACTAGGCTTAGATTGGTGATCATAATTCCCATACATATTCTCTTGGATGATGCTAATTACTTATACAATAATAATTTTCTAAAATCAAATTCTATAATATGCATGCATTCAAATAAAATAATAATAATAATTAAAAAGATTGTTTATTTATAAATAATAAACTATAAAATAGCGAGTACATCAATAAAAAACTAAATATAAAAACAAAAGGAATTGTTATTTTTAAATTAAGAAGAATTTAACGTAATCTAGACTGATGGAGGCCATATCAACTTATTAGATGTATAATCGTCAAATCTATAAATATCTTTCTCCACCATATCATAAATACCAAAATTGTATCCGCCTCTAACTCCTTTCGGAAAATCAAAAAGATTATCTGTAAAATAGATTTTATTTCCCTTTCCATCCTATCGGTAAATTAACCTAACTTTTAAATTTATGTTAGCTTTTGTATCAGTTTTGTTTTGTTCAGTTTTATTTCGAAGCATTTCACCTTGATGACTAATGCACCTTGCCACCTCAACTGCTGCATTATGGTATAAAGATATTCATTATAACATTAGTCAAGGATACATTATACATTGAGATCTTATCACACTTTCGAAAGTCCGAACGAGGTATCATTTTTTGTCTCCGACTATATCTCTTCTGGATTCTTAGTTGGTGAGCCACATCTTTAGCTGCCTGTTATTGACCAGCCTTAGATTATGGAAGGCTTGTTCTTGTGTTCGTGGCTTGTCCCTTTTTTTATAATCATTTTTGGATTCTAGGTCTCTCTTTTAATATCATCGTCATCTTTTGTGAAGAACAACACCTGTTGTTGTTGATGACTAAACTTAAATTTGTAACAGCCAGTGGACATATTTTAAGGCTGTTTTAAATGAGAAGTTGAAGGGGCAAATGTTATCTATTTTTAATAAGAAGTTATAGCTAGTTTATTGAAGAGACGTCATAATTAAGAGTGTTGTTTAGAATTCTAT
>JANVCQ010000003.1:37332246-37351581 GCA_025531925.1 Erythroxylum plowmanianum
TATATGGTTTTAGCAGTGGGATGAGTCTTTCAATTTTTGATGTTAGTTCTTGGATACCAAAACTCACAGAGGTTATATCATTCCCAAAAGGTAGATATGGGTATTTTTGGTCATATTTGGTAGAGCATTCCGGTCAAATTTTATTGATACTACGGAGGTTGAAACGGGACGAAACACGGCAAAGACAAATAACTCGATACTTTAATGTCTACAAGTTACATAGAAGTGATAAATCATGGTCAGAGTTGTCAGATATCGGAGGTGGGTTGGTATTTGTGGGATTAAATAGCTCATTCTCTGTATCATCGGTTAATTTACCATCAGGATGGAGAGGAAATAAGATCTATTTTACAGATAATCTTTTTGATTTTTTGGAAGAAGATGTTAGAGGTGGATACGATTTTGGTATTTACGATATGCTGGAGAAAGATATTTATAGATTTGAGGATTATACATCTAATCAATCGATATGGCCTCCACCAGTATGGATTACGTTAAATTCTTAATTTAAAAATATTTTTCCTTTTGTTATCATATTTAGTTTTTTATTTATGTATTCGTTATTTCTTAATTTATCATTTATAAATAAATAATCTTTTTAAAATTTTTGTTATTATTTTATTTGAATGCATGCATATTACAGAATTTGATTTTAGAAAATTATTGTTGTATAAGTAATTAGCATCATCGAAGAGAATATATGTGGCGAATTCTTTTTTTTTTTTTTGAGTACAAAGGAACTAAAACACCGTTAAACTAATTCGCGCAAAACTCTGCGATACTCGATGCCTTGCTGGTCTCGTCGGAGGAGGTCCTGGACTAGCAACGGAGGCTCTCGAAGTAGATGGATGCATGGGGTCTTCCAGCCGGCCACAGCAGTCAACTGATCAGCGCACTGGTTACCCTCCCAATGTATGTGGTGGACGCGAACCTCCCACTCACGCTGGAGCAACCCTTGTATACCTGTCAACAGAACATGATAATTATCAGTGCCTGAAGTGGGGGATGAAAGTAAATTAATAACTTCGAGGGCATCCAGTTCAAGGATAACCCGACGGTAACCAGAGGTCCAGGCGAGGGTGAGGCCTGAGTGGACGCCCCATAATTCAGCCAGAATGGAGGAACCGCGACCAATGTGTTGGAGAAACCCACCGCACCACTGGCCTCGGTGATCGCGGAGGAGACCCCCAGCTGTAGTGAGATCCCGGCCCGGTGTGAAGGATCCGTCAGTATTGAGTTTGATCCAGGATGTCGGGGGAGCAGTCCAACGTACTCGGCTCCCCAAAGGGAGGCCCCAATGGGGAACCACTCTACTTTCCACCGCTCTCGCTCGCTCAATCCACTCAACATAAGGAAAAACCGCCTGCGTACCATCCACCGGCCAAACAAAATCAGCTTCGAACAGAAGTTTGTTCCGCCACGTCCAAAGCATCCAGCAAGCCACCCCGAAGAGCGTAGCCCAGTCCCCATGAAGTGAGTGGGATTGCTTGAGGAGATTGGAACTCACCCACAACTCTACTGGTTGCTGGAAGAAATCGGAGGTAATCACCGATGATGGGAATTGTTTCCAAAATGCTTGGACTTGTGTGCAGTCTCGAAGGGCATATAAGGTGGTCTCCTCTCGTCCACAAGTGAGGCAACGACTATCAGACGTGAGATGCCGTGTCACCCGTTGCTGATTCGTGAGGAGTTTTTCCTAAGTCAGGAGCCAGAGGAAAGCCCGGATCCGTTGAGGCCCGGGCCATTTCCAAATTAATTTCCAGGGAGCGGAAGAGTTGTTCGGGGTGCTCCCGTCGATAATCCCGTAAGCAGACGCGACCGTAAAACAACCAGTGTCAGTGTGTCGCCAGCGGATGCGATCTGCCTCAGTCGAATCAGAAGAGGGATGTAACTCCGCAATAGTCAAGCAAACGGAAGCTGGGAGGTATTGCTGAAAAGAGGTCCACTTCCACCCGCCATCCCGGGTGCGCATCTCAGCCACTGTAACTGACAATGCGCCCTCCGGTATGGGCTCCGTAACCACAGAAATTAACGGGCCCACAGAGGGGACCCAATTATCTAGCCAGAACCTGATGCTATGCCCATGCCCTAGATGCCCGGAAATACCTTGCTGCACGTACGGCCAAACAGCCGCAAGGCCCTGCCAAAAGACCGAAGCGCTACCTCGAGAGATAGAGTGAGGGATATATGTGTCGTCGAAACGATATTTCGCCCGCAGGATAAGAGCCCATAAGGTCGAGGGATGCTCAAGCAGTGCCCAACCCATTTTGGTTAACAAAGCGTCATTGGTCGTCCGAAGGCACTTAAGGCCTAGACCTCCCGAGGCTTTAGGTTGACAAACCGTGCCCCAATTGACAAGGGGAACTTTTCGCTGCTCGCCCGTACCATTCCAAATAAAATTCCGGATAATCTTTTCCAGCTCATCGCATAAGCGACGTGGAATGCGGACGGTTTGCATAGTAAAGATCGGGAGGGCCGAAAGTACAGATTGGGCGAGGGTGACACGTCCCGCTAGTGACAGGTGCCGAGCTCGCCACCCGGTGAGTTTTGTGCGGGCGTTCTCCAAAATATGCTGATACGTGGACTGGCGAGTTCTTTCATGAATCAAAGGGACGCCGAGATATCTGCCGAGGTTGTCGGTGGCTGTGATGTGAAGGGCGTGACTGATCCGATGAGCTGTGTCCGACCGAACATTCTTGGAGAAGAAAATCTTTGTCTTGGAGATGTTAACTGTTTGGCCGGACGCCAAACAGAACGTCGCCATGATCTGTGCGATTACCTGCGCCTGAGCGTCCGTAGCTTCAGCGAACAGGATAAGGTCATCCGCAAAGAACAGGTGGGACAACGGGGGCCCTGTAGGGCTCAATCTAATCAGTTTCCAGCATCCTTGATCCACTGCCTGGTAAATAAGATGTCCTAGCCGTTCCATGCAGAGAACAAAAAGATACGGCGAGATCGGATCACCTTGACGGATGCCTCGGGAGGGGGTAATAGGATCCAAGAGTGAACCTTGCCAAACCACCTGAGTAGTCACAGACGTAACACACTGCATGATGACCCGGATAAGGGTGGGCGGGAGCTTGAGAACTTCGAGGGTGCTGTGAATAAAATCCCACCAAAGTCTGTCGTAAGCTTTCTCTAAATCCACTTTGATAGCCATAAAGCCCGTCCGTCTGGTCTTACGTCTCATCGAATGGATAGCTTCTTAGGCGATAATGATGTTATCAGTGATGTGTCGCCCGGGGATAAAACTGCATTGATTTTCCCGCACGAGGTGGTCTAAATGAGGTTTAAGTCTGTTCACGAGGACTTTAGACAGTAGTTTATAGAGTACAGTGCACAGACTTATCGGCCGAAACTGATCAATACGAGTAGGGGAAGGAGTTTTGGGGATGAGGACCAGGAGGGTGTTATTGACGTCCCTGTCCCAACGGTCACGGTCAAACAGTGACTTGATGTATGCCGTCACTTTCGGGCCAACCCGCGCCCATTGGCGTTGGTAGAAAAGGGCATTGAAACCATCCACCCCTGGAGCTTTATTCGGATTCATAGCAAAGAGTGCTCGTCGGATCTCATTGTCCTAAACAGGAGTGTCCAGGTCCTGCAAAATGGGTGCCGTCAGGGGTGGGAATGAATCGGGTAACCTGGGCGGAGCTGTGGTGAGTTCCTCCCTCGTAAACAAGGTGGCAAAATAGTCATGAGCTAGTCGGCGCAGTTGGTCAGGGTCGGAAACTAAATGGCCTTGTGCATCGGTGAGGCTTTTAATCTGCAGTTTCTTTCGCTTGGTCAAAGTGAGGGTATGGTAATATCTTGTGTTCCGGTCCCCCTGAGAGATCCACTCGCATCGGGCTTTCTGATGCCAATAGATCTCTTCCTCACATAAGACTTGGGCTAGATCCCCACTTAACTGATCTTCCAAAGCTATCAAGGACTCAAAATTGTCATCGTTAAGCGCTCGCTGGATACCCTGAAGTCTAGCGAGTAGGCACTTCTTGCGATGAAAAATATTGCCAAACTCCTCCCGATTCCAGTGCGTGAGGCGTTGAGAAAAATTGGCAAGCGCTATACTCATTGGGGCTGCGTCCTGCAGCCAATGTTCAGCCACCAGCGCATCAAAACCCGGGTGAGAAAGCCAGGCATTCTGAAACCGAAAGCCCAAGCTCCCCGATGGCTGCGACACCGAGGGGTGAAAATTAATCCACATGGGGCGATGGTCCGAGCCTAGAAAGGCTAGATGATGATTCACGGCGTGGGGGAAGGCGTGCAACCAGGAAGACGACGCAAAAACTCTATCCAAACGAGCTTGCACCATGCCCCGCCGCCACGTGAAGCGGGAGCCAACATATCCTAGGTCATGGAGGCTACAAGCGTGCACCCACTCCTGAAAATGTCGGTTCACGACTCTTGTGGTTAAAGCTCCCCTGCGCTTGTCTGCTAGATTTAATTTAGCATTAAAATCTCCTCCTATAAGCCAAGGCCTAGTGGAGGATCGACCAAGCCACTCCAGTGCGGGCCAGAGATGAAGTTGAGTGGATGGTTGCGGGCTAGCATATACCGCGGTAAAGTCAAACGAGGAATCCTCAGACGTTACCGTGGTATGGATAAATTGTCGATGAGCTAAAACAATAGAAATGTGATACTTCCCCTTCCAAAGGATCCAAATCCCACCGGCAAAGTCCTCGGCTTCGACATGGAAGGAGAAGTCAAAACCGAGAGTTCTAATCACCCCTTGGGCCCGAGTCCCACTAACACGAGTTTCCAGTAAAACTAGAATACCTATGTTATAGTGGTGAATGTAATTCCGCAGGATGGACCGAAATCTGGTCCCCCCCCCCCACCTTGGCAATTCCAGATGAAAATAGACATAAACAGAATTAATGAGATTCGGTACCTCCCATAGGAGCGTCTTGACAATCAGGGTTCATTAACGGCATCTCGAGTGCTGCTGAAGGGGCTTCCAGGGGAAGAACCTCGGTGGTAACACTCGGGCCAGCACTGTCTGGGGGTTCAGCATCCGGGGGCTCGGTAATTTCCTCGAAAGGGTGACCCGCCATAATCGCTACGTTAGCCATCTGCTGTAGCTCCTCGGCCGCCACCGGCTTTGTATCCCTGAGTACCTGTTGATCACATACCATTTCCGTATGAGAGGGTATAAAAATGGCGACATTCTGAACTGACGGGGTAGGTTGCAATTGGACGGGCTTGTCACGATCCATGCGGGTAGAGGAAGGAGGAAGGCTACGGGAGCTCTCACCCAGGTGTACATTTTTGGAACTCACCCGGGGCCCCTTGGCCCCTTTCCTAGTAGGGGGGGCAGGCCCTGGGGCCTTAAATGAATGTCCAGGCTGAAAACCTGGATTGAGCCCAATAATATCCTTAGTGGGGCGTCGGTGGCCTGCACCGATGAAGATCTGCGTGGGGTCGGCTGTAGCTGAAGATTGCTCAATACTCTCCATCAGTCCCGTGACTGTCAAGGCATTAAACCGTGAGCCTGCCCTAGGACGTGCGGAGGTGTTCTGTCCCAAGGGTAATTGACGTGATTTAGGGGGCAGAGACGCTGATCACCAATCTAAGCCTAGTACGTGATGAGTAACAAACCTCTTATCAGAGACAGTATGCCCAAAAAGATTAATAGTTGCATTAGGTTTGGCAAAATATCCTGGCCCTGGCTCCAATCTTTTGTTGTTGTCAGTCGAGGTGGCTGGATATGGATAGACGTCGTTCTCTAATCCCCCTACCGTTCTTGCTTCTAAAATCTTCAATCATCTCTCTCCGAACTGCACTCTGTTTCGATATTATTATATTCCAAGGTAAAATTAAAGAGGATTCGACGAGAAGATCTTCTCATTATCCGGTTCTTTTCAGTATCTATTTTCTGCTGCCCAATTTGCGAAAGTAAATCGTGAGAGTTGGAACACTGTCTCATTAAAAGAACTAAAACATTCAATTTGGAGAATTGGGCTTCTTCTGTTACTATGTTTTAGGGGAAATAATCAGAACTTGGGCTTTAATTTGTATTTGCAGGCTTATACTTGGAGTGCGACGTGTAATCTTGGGGAGATGGGATGGGGGTAAAAACTTCTAATGGCCTTCCCCTTCCTGAGTCTGAAGCTGCCTCGTCTTGGATTTGGGAGAAGTGAATCTACAGTGATGTTAGAAACCAGTTGCTTCTGAATGAACCAGAACTGAGAAACCAGGTTTTCTATTATCAACCTCAGAATTCCTTGCGGCCGTTGAAATAGTTCTTAAGAGCAAACTTTGTAGGAGTATGGTCATTTTCTGCATTGGAGTTCGTCTGTGATTAGGCAAACCCATATATTGTTCTGATTTGTGGCCTTTTCAATGTCACGCAAGCTTCTGGTTTATTTTCAATTATTCTAAGTTGACAAATTGAAGTTGAAACTGTTATTTGATTAAGAAGTGATAGAGCATATAGTGACAAAGTGTGGGAGTATGTGTATATCAAACCGACAGCTACTTTTTCCTGGTAGAATAGGCCATGAATTGGAGTTGTATGACTACAGCATTATCTCTTTTACATTTTACACAATAACCACTGTTTCTTTTTCTTTTGCCTCTAATCTTTTGTTGGATTATCGTATTGCCTACAACTATTCTGTTATCTTTATGCAATGTGGGATGAATCTATATTGAAAAGGTGCTATAATCTTTGCAAATGGGTCAATTAAAGCCAGTTTGCACTTCTTTAGCATTACATTTTAAACTTGATACTGGTGCGTTACCTAGTTCAGACATAGAGAAGGATTACATGAAGTTTGGTATTCCTGCTGCAAATTATGAAGTTCAGACATAGGCAAAAGCAGCGCATGATCCATCTTTTAGTGGTCATCCTTCCTTCCCGCATAAGCAAGTCCCATCCCATCCCTCCCTCTACAAGTCCACTTTATGTAATAACCTTTTAATTTAAATATTACAAAAAACAGCTGCTTCAATATACGATCAGTACTCTAAATTGGCATTTTGCAGAAAGGGAGATACAGAATGCATTAATATAGATGATGAAACAAATTACGATAATATTATTTTTCATAAGGACGAATTATATGGTTTTAGCAGTGGGATGAGTCTTTCAATTTTTGATGTTAGTTCTTGGATACCAAAACTCACAGAAGTTATACCATTCCCAAAAGGTAGATATGGGTATTTTTGGTCATATTTGGTAGAGCATTGTGGTCAAATTTTATTGATACTACGAAGGTTAAAATGGGACGAAGTACGGAAAAGAGAAATAACTCGATACTGTAATGTCTACAAGTTACATAAAAGTGATAAATCATGGTCAGAGTTGTCAAATATTTGAGGTGGGTTGGTTTTTGTGGGATTAAACAGTTCGTTCTCTATATCATCGGTTAATTTACCGACAGGATGGAAGGGAAATAAAATATATTTTACAGATAATCTTTTTGATTTTTTAGAATAAGGTGTTAGAGGTGGATACGATTTTGGTATTTATGATATGGTGGAGAAAGATATTTATAGGTTTGAAGATTATACATCTAATAGGTTGATATGGCCTCCACCAGTATGGATTACGTTAAATTCTTCTTAATTTAAAAATAACACTTCCTTTTGTTATCATATTTCGATTTTTATTTATGTATTCATTATTTCATATTTTATCATTTATAAATAAGTAAACTTTTTTGAAATTTTATTATTATTTTATTTTAATGCACGCATATTATAGAATTTGATTTTAGATAATTATTTTTGTATGAGTGATTGGCATCATCCAAGAGAATATATATACGGTGAATAAAATTAAGGTTCATATAAGAGAGTGATAAACATAGTCCAACTTCTTTTAAAACAGTCGTTTATAAATTTTAACACAATGTTCAGTTTGTTAGTTCGAGTTTCATTATTTATTGACGAGTGCGCGGCCAAATGGATATCCCATTATGCAGTTGATATGCTATTTTTAAAGGCTTGACAAACTGGTCCTTACAATTAAGGGGATAAATGGCAACCATAGATAAGCATACCATCCTGTCACAACAACAGATTATACAAATTAATTCTTGATCTGTACATTGTAATGTATAAATCTCAGAAATTTCAAGGAAAACAAGGCCTTAACCATTTGTGTTGGAAGTCGGGAATGTACAGGTTAGCACAGGGCATTATTGTTAGTCAAGTTTACATGCCCACATTTAGTTCCATCACTGAAAATCTAGGACTTATTCTTCAAGGTTAGCACATGGTCTTCTAGTTTCTCTTAGTTCAAAAGTTCAAATTGACACCCGTGGCAAATTAGCCTATAACCAACAAGATCAACAACTAAAAGTCGGATTTAACAGCAGTCTGAAACAGGAAAAAATACAGAAAAAGTATCGTGTCAATCCTCATGGATTTCCGGATAAGAACAATGCTCTCAACAGGAACTTTACAAATTTCAGCACAAGAGAATTCAGGAAGTATGTTATTAAAGACTGCAGACGAATGTAGACAATAGCAATTACCGGCCCTGTTCTTCCAGCTCTTCCTGCACGTTGAGCAGCAGATGCCTTGCTACTCCACAAATTATGAGAACAAGCCTTCCCCTGGTACTCCAAAGTTAAGTCGAGCTCCTAGTCGCCGGTCCCCTTCAACTCCTCCTTCCAAGGCACCTTCGATAGCATCAGTAACAGGTAAAATGAGGTCTCCAAGCCCAAAAGGAAGTGCTTGGGGTGGGGATGAGGATTCCAGGAGCATGTTCAGTGCCCAATCTGAGCTCTATAGAAGGCACAGTCTTGCAGGGTCATCAGTCAGAGATGACGACAGTCTTGCAAACTCTTTCGAGAGGATGTTTTAAAACCCCGTTCCTGTAATAGGTAAAACCATTTCGTAAATTCCTTGGTTGATACATTTGTTAAAAGTTTGTTTCTTTTTTCATTTGGAGGTGATTCTTGTCCTTTTTCCTTTCTGGGTTGTTTCTAACTCTGAAAATTTTTGAGCTGGGTCGTGTGCTCTTTCAAGATCTTGTCAATTTGGCATCTGGATCAGTGACCATCTTTAGTGATTGATTTTCCTCCTTTGTTCAGTCCATGTTTCTTGAGAGTAGTATAAAATTGTTTAAACATTTACAAATATCTTATTGGTCAATAACATTAATTTTTACCATATATGTTCACTTGGAAAATTTTTTATGATACGAAGCGAGTTGATTTGTATAATGATGAATTGACTAGTTTGATAAGAGTCGAGTTGATTTAAATTTAACAAGTAATTTAATTTAATTAAAACTCAAATTTAACAATTTTTTGAATTAGTCAATCATAATTATTATGTTTGGTTTCGAACAACTCAACTCAAATTAACAAACCAAGAATCAGAGAAATCTATGTATTATAATGTTATGCTCTAAAAGATAATTATGATAATGTTCGTATTACAAGAGAAAAGGATGGTTCATTCATATCATATATTGTTGTTGTTTAAAATTTTTTAATCAAATTCTGTAATATGCAAGAGCAAAACATCACGTAACAAAATCAGAAATTAATAAATATTCAAATATTACTTCTTTTATTATTTAATTGAACTAAACTAAATAGATTGCATTATTAATATTTAAATATTAATAATTACGACTAAGTCCTCTCCATGGTAAGGATTATCCATTTACCCAAGCACGCATCAATATGTAACGAAACTCGAACTAATAAACTGAACATAGGGTGATAACAAAGGATTTTCTTTTTATATTTATAAACGAAGTGGTTTAAAAGAAGTTGGACTAGGACTACTTTTATCATTATCCTATATAAACTTTGATAGGACTCTTAAGTCACTTATCTTATTAAACTAAACTAAAGAGTACAGAGAAGAAAAGGACTATTACAACTAATTGAATACTAATGAGTTTTAGTTTTTTTAATTTGAGTTAGACTATCTTTTTTAAATTAAATATTGATCAATTCAGATTTTCTAGTTTAAGTTGGATTATATTTTCACAAATTAACTATGAATCAAATTCGATTTCTTAATTTAAATTAAACTATCTTTTCACAATTAGATTTAATATAAAAGAAGACTTCTAACTTATTTTTCAATATAAAAGAAACTAGAGCATGTAAGTTAATGTTATTGTTTTCAATCAATTATACAATAATTGAAGATACGCAGTTGAAGTTCTTTGTTCTCAATTATAATTTTTACTAAGCTCGACTACAAGCAAAGGTATGTTTATTCTATTGTATCAGCATTATTTCTTTAATTTTTAAATTGGAGAAATAATAATTTTTTGCTTTTTCTTTGTTTTTTATTTTGGTCTCAGGGAAAGTTATGAAGAACGCAAAAAAATGTTGGTCAAATCTTCCACCAGAGTTATTGAACATTATAGAAGAAGAGATTGTGGTGTGCACTGATAAATTACGTTTTTCTTGTGTTTGTAAAATCTGGCAATCTATGGCTGAGATACCTAATCAAAACAAAATACCGTGGTTGGTGGTACCAAATTATAGATCCAATACCGTCTCATCATCCTATGGATTGCATTATTTAGTAAACAATAAGGTTTACAGTATTGATCTGGAAGAAGCCAAGGGGAAACTATTTAAAGGTTATTCACATGGTTGGCTCGTTATGGTTGATCGTATATCTACTACGATTAATCTCATGAATCCCATTACAAAAGCTCAAGTGCAACTTCCACCAAGACACAAGTTCCCTGATGTTATAAGATATCAGCCAGGAGAAGATGAAGACCTCACATATTGGAATTTTCGTGCACAAGAAATTTTAACAGGATCTTCTTCTGATGCCAATTATTATCGATTGCATAGGGTTATTTTATCTTCTAATCCGAGTTCAAATAATTACATAGCTGCTTCAATATACGATCAATACTCTAAATTGGCAATTTGCAGAAGGGGAGATACAGAATGGATTAATATAGATGACGAAACAGGTTACGATGATATTATTTTTTATAAGGACAAATTATATGGTTTTAGCAGTGGGATGAGTCTTTCAATTTTTGACGTTAGTTATTGGATACCAAAACTCATAGAGGTTATACCATTCCCAAAAGGCAGATATGGGTATTTTTGGTCATATTTGGTAGAGCATTCTGGTCAAATTTTATTGATACTACAGAGGTTAAAATGGGACGAAGCACGACAAAGAGAAATAACTCAATACTTTAATGTCTACAAGTTACATTGAAGTGATAAATCATAGTCGGAGATGTCAGATATTGGAGGTGGGTTGGTATTTGTGGGATTAAATAGTTCGTTCTCTATATCATCAGTTAATTTACTGGCGGGATGGAGAGGAAATAAAATCTATTTTACAGATAATCTTTTTGATTTTCTAGAAGAAGACGTTAGAGGTGGATACGATTTTGGTATTTATGATATGGTAGAGAAAGATATTTATAGATTTGACGATTATACATCTAATCAGTCGATATGGCCTCCACTAGTATGGATAACGTTAAATTCTTCTTAATTAAAAAAACACTTCTTTTTGTTATCATGTTTAGTTTTTTTACTTATGTACTCGCTATTTCACATTTTATTATTTATAAATAAATATTCTTTTTTGGATTTTTATTATTATTTTATTTGAACACATGCATATTATAGAATTTGATTTTAGAAAATTATTGTTTTCACTCCTCATTTAGTTTATTAATTTGAGTTAAACTGGTCTAAAGAAAAATATAATTGCAAAATAGATACCCTTAACTTACTCCTATCCATCATTATTAAGAAGTATAATTTATTCTATTCACTAATAAAAGCCTAAGTAAAATATTAAAAAAGCACTATAATACATTTCAAAAGTAGAGAAAATATTTAATAATAAAAAATTATTTAATAAAAAACCGCCACGTCCTAGTAGTTTTTCATAAATTATTTCTACCATTTTTTTTTAATGAATCGCTTACCTGTAACAAAACAAGACAAAACAAAAAGACCATTTTCTGCATTTAAATGCGAAATGTTTCTGGCGAGGTAAACATTTATTACGAGTGCCCCTCACGTATATTTTACTCTTGCTAATTATAGAAATTGATTTTTAAAAAATGTTAAATATATTTACTATACAGTAAAGTAGGATATTTGTGTTTAGGCTTTTAGCCCATTTCTGCGAGTTTGATTTTTTTAAATAATTTTAAGTTAAAATTACGACACTATATTTTTTTTGTTAGCTCACGAAGTGTCTTAGGAGGGTCCCAATTGTGAGAAGGCGCCTTTAAGCTATCCACTCCCAGACTAATCTCCGCTCGCACCGGGTTAGCCCGTAAGGGGTAAAGTACTGGCCAAATAGATTTCTCCATTCCCAAGACTCTAATTCGAGACTTCTGGTTAAGGGATGAGATTGCTGAACTACTCAGACCAACCTATTTGTTTTTTTTTTAAAAATAATATACACTTAAATTTAAAAATATCAAATTTAATTGAAAATGGACAGAATTTTAATTTTCAACCACACAAATTATCAAAGTGTACAATCTGATTGAGTTGGGGCTTAAGCCATCGAACTTTAAGCCCGACTAAACGCCGTCGTACTAGCACGGAAACAGCTGCAATATAGAGTTCACTTTCACCCGCCAATTTTTCTATATTTTCTCACATGAAACCCTAATGTTTCCTTTGCTTTCCCTAAACCATACCAGTTCAGATTGCACCAACGCGCATTGCCTCCATTGTTAACAAGCTCTTCTTTCTCCTCGGCTAAATAAATTACTTTCTTTCCCTTTATCCCTCATCTGATCTTTAGCCAATTTGGTGCTCCACCATTCTTTTTATCATCTCTCTTCTCCATCCGTTGGTAATATTCATCAAACAATCAGGTGAGCGTCTTTTCCCCTTTTGTTTTACTTCTTTTGTGATGCTTTCCTCTATGTTTTCTTGTCTGTTTTGAGTTTTTACTGTCGATTCTGTTACAGTCCCAGCAATCTAGTTTCTGTGTTCTCTTGGTTAACGAAAACTTATGTTTACTACATGAATTAGCCTTAACATGTAATTTGGTTGCTACCATGTTCTTTTATGTGTTTGTTCCACAGGTGGATATTTTGGATGCTTTATGAGTTTAATTAAATTTATTATGTAAAATCCTTCATCAATTCGGCTTTTTGGTATAATCTTGCAGTTCCTTTACAAGTGTGCATCTAGAAGTGGTGTTATTGGTGTCACCCTAAGCGTGTGGCTTTTGAGCTTGGTTTTCATATTGGAAAAGAGGTTGGATTTCAAGTTAGGTTTTACACGAAGATTGGAGATGGTTGTTTCATCAAATTTATTTACTTCGTGAAGTTCAGGTATTCACTGAAGATCGCTTATTTTGTATTTTTGTCGTGATTCCAAGTTGTCAAGTTTTGCTTCTTCTTGGACTGGTTATGAAGTGCTATACTGAACTTCGACCTTTTTACCAGATTTACCTCCTTTTTTTCTTTGCCTTTATGTTTAAATTTGGACGTTAACCATGCAAATATATCATTTACTCATCTACAGTATTCAAGTGATGGAACTTTTTTCTGTAGATTGTGTCCTGATTAACTGAACACTTTGATTTTATTTCCATTCTTGGAGATCTATGATTTCTACACTTGGTTTCTGGAAAGTATAGTAAACAAAATGTTTTCGTCATGTACTGCCTTGAATAAACAAACATAGGAAATAACATAGTATTGTAGGATCCACCATTAAGTTCCGTTTTAGTTTCCAACATACTGGAATTTCTCTTGCCTTTTACTGTGTACTTTTGGTATTCCCTGCTGTTTCTTCATCAAATTTTGAACCATTCCTAGTTGGGTGAATAAACTCTTTATTTTATGCAGGATGACATTCTATTGAGGCGGTATTCAGTCATAGTCTTGGATGAGGCACATGAAAGAAGTTTGAACACTGACATGCTTATCAGAATGCTTTCTCGTGTGATTTGTCTCCATCAGGTAATGTTTCAGATAAATTTTACACTTCACACAATATTATGGTCTTTTTTGTTTTCTTATTTGTACTTATTAGACATAATCTGTTGCTCCTTGCAGAAGACATACAGGGTCCAGCAAAAGATGATTCTTTCTGGGAAACATATAGATCCTGAAGGGAGGGTATTTCCTATTCTGATGAGTGCCACCTTGCAGGTGGAAGACTTGTTTCTGGAAGAAAGTTGTTTCAAAGTCTTCCCCCTGTAATTAAAGTTCCTACCAGACAATTTCCTGTAATTTTACATTTGTCAAAAAGGACAGAAATTGTGGATTAGCAATGCATCTGCTGCTCAACATGCAGGAAGAGCTGGAAGAACAGGGCCCGGTAATTGCTATTCTCTATATTCGTCTGCAGTCTTTAATAACATACTTCCTGAATTCTCTTGTGCTGAAATTTGTAAAGTTCCTGTTGAGAGCATGGTTCTTATCCTGAAATCCATGAGGATTGATAAGGTACTTTTTCTGTATTTTTTCTTGTTTCATACCACTGTTAAATCCAACTTTTAGTTGTTGATTTTGTTGGTTTTAGGCTAATTTGCCATGGGTGTCAATTTGAACTTTGGAAATTAGAGAAACTAGAAGACCATGTGCTAACCTTGTAGAAAAACTCCTAGATTTTCAGTGATGGAACTAAATGTGGGCATGTAAACTTGACTAACAATAATGGCCTGTGCTAACCTGTACATTCCTGATGTCCAACACAAATGGTTAAGGCCTTGTTTTCCTTAAAAGTTCTGAGATTTATACATTACAATGTACAGATCAAGAACTAATTTGTATAATCTCTTGTTCTGACAGGACGGTATGCTTATCTATGGTTGCCATTTTTCCCCTTAATTGTAAGGACCAGTTCGTCAAGCCTTTAAAAATAGCAGATCAACTGAATAAAGGGATTCAGGAGCTCATATGTGTAAATTGTCAATCTGCAGGTAATCTTGGTTCCAAGTGATCATAACCCAACTCGGTCTAAGGATTCAAGATAGAGGAGATGTGGTTAAGGGTTCTCCTGGGTCCAGCCAGTTGATGATGATCTCTTCTGGTTCAGACGCCCTCGTCTCATTCTCTTCCTGATCCACCTGGTTCTCTTCAGCTACTACAATAAACCTGATCATTGGGACACTAAATCTGTGAATCCTGTAAACGACCATGAAACCTATGAACCTCGACCACCTGAAAGTCCTGATACTTATGTCAAAGGTAGCAACTTCAATGCACTTGAAGAGAACCTTGCTACCCAAAGGAATATATCTGATGATTTTATACGTGCTGGGACTATGGCTGCTGCACTCTTTATAAAGGTTTCAGATAGAAATGACCAGTTTGAGGACACTCTTACTATCGACGCTGAAGCATCTAACACCCAGATGCCAAACCTAGACCTTGTCAACATTGTAAGCTATTTAGCTGTCCATAGGCAAGGCTTGCGTATAAAGTTGAGAAGTTTTGATCTTTACTAGAGTTTAAATGGCTGCAGAAGTTGGGAAGCATATTTGAGGTTGTTGGGAATGTGGCAAGAAGTTTAAATCCTGAATGGAAGTTTGGCATTCAATGTTGAGGGCACCACACAGCCCCCTTCCCCCATCCCCATCTCTCTCTCTTACTGATCTTCTTTGCGTCTTTTTTCTCTTTCTGATATCAGGCAGGCATTCCAACGGGTCCCCATGGTGCTTACCGTGACTTCTAAGTGGATGCTATTAATTTAGAGGTTTCCCTAAATTTTCCCACAACAAAGCCAGAAAAACTGAGTGTCTTCAGCTTCTGCGAAGTGACCGGTCAGTGCATAGTTCTTATTTGTTTTGCTTTCCTTCATAGCTTGTCATTTTTTTAATAAGTAACATGTAACTGTAATGATGTAATTATGAAGGAACTGCCATTAGTTTTTTCATATTTAAATACGACATGTTTCTGATGAGCTAAACATTTATTACGAGTGCTATCCTATCAAGATAATGTTTTGTTAATGACTTTGACTTCATTTTATATGAATGTCTTTAATTCAGTGCCATAAATTTGCCAATCCCCAATGAGAATATGCGCATTGAACTTGAAAAGTTTGGCTTTGCTTAGCTCTTGTTGCATTGAGAGTGGAAATGGCTCTGTGTGTTAGCTCATAGCGTGAAAAATGGTTGTCTAGGGAAAGTTAGTTATCCTTTGTTTGTCTCCTTTTGTTTGTGAATCAAGAAACGGGTGGACATGTTTTATCTAACTAAGATTACATGAAGGCTTGAATGCTCAAATTTTATTAAAACTGCGGAAACCAAGCACTTGCATTCTTTAGTAGCTTTTAGGTTCAACAAGTTCCGGTTGCTGGTTTGACCATCTTCCTGTATTTCACCCTCCCGCATTGACATGGTTGCTTCTTCCAGGTCTCTGCACAGAAGTGTGGAGTCCACGACCTGTTCTATGCTTTCTGGCACAGCCAAGTGTAGTAGAGTAAGAAGCTTGCTTCATGTAATCCTTCTCTATGTCTGGACTAGGTATCGCACCTGTATCAAGTTTAAAATATAATGCTAAAGAACTGCAAACTGGCTTTGATTGACTCATTTGAAAAGACTATAGCACCTTTTCAATATAGATTCATCCCACATTGGACAAAGATAACAGGATAGTTGTAGGCAGTACGATTATCCAACAAAAGATTAGAGGCAAAGAAAAAGAAACAGTGGTTATTGTGTAAAATGTAAAGGAGCATCTCTTCCTTCTCTGGATAATGTTGTAGCCATATATCTCCAATTCATGGCCTATTCTACTAGGAAAAAGAAGCTGTCGGTTTCATAGACACCTACTCCCACACTTTGTCACTATATGCTCTATCACTTCTTAATCCAATAACAGATCCAACTTCAATTTGTTAACTTAAAATAATTGAATAAACCAGAAGCTTGCGTGACATTGAAAAGGCCACAAATCAGAGCAATATCTGGGTTAGGCTAACTCCAATGCAGAAAATGACCATATTCCTGCAAAGTTTGCTCTTAAGAACTATTTCAATGGCCACAAGGAATTCTGAGGTTGGTAATAGAAAACCTGGTTTCTCACGCTATATTTTATAATGAAATGTACTATTAATAAATTAAATTAAAACATAGTTTTGTTCTCTAGTCTTTGACATTTTCTCATTTTGTTTTATGCCTTTGTCCATAAAAAAATAGAATATTGTTTAAATTTTGAATATTGATGAAGAAAACAATTAATTAAATACATTACCTTCTGAGTTCTTAAATTTTAAACAACGTTAATTTATTAACTAAAATAATGTTAATAAATTTGTTATAAACTTTAGATTCTGCAATTCTCTACCATATTCCTTCTGCTCTGTTATTGGTTGAGTTCGTTAAACACTTCTTAATGATATCTCAAGAGTTCTCTTTTTTCTTTTTTGGCATTTCCAGAGGCTATGTCCGTTAAACTTTCGCCATGTCTGATACAATAAAGCTTGTTCCTTGGAGGCGACACCAACATGGGTTGTTGCAAGTGTCTGCTTTGTGTTGCTTGCCATCTCCATTGTCATTGAACATCTTATTCACATCATTGGAAAGGTAACCGACACATCCCGTTAGAGTTTAGGATGATTAGAGACTAACCTGACAAGAATGTTTAAAGCTGATGAAACTCCTGCAGCCATGAACAACTCCTTCGAGGACTAATTCTGGTTTTCTGTGATTCCTTTACAGTGGCTTCAAAGAACAGGCGAGCTCTAGTTCCTTTGTGTTGCTCCTTGCAGAAGACATGCGGGGACCAGCAAAAGATGATTCTTTCTGGGAAGCATATAGATCCTGAAGGAAGGGTATTTCCTCTAAGACTTATTCTGATGAGTGCCACCTTGCGGGTGGAAGACTTGTTTCTGGAAGAAAGTTGTTTCAAAGTCTTCCCCCTGTAATTAAAGTTCCTACCAGACAATTTACTGTAATTTTACATTTGTCAAAAAGGACAGAAATTGTGGATTAGCAAGGCCACAAATAAACCAGAAGCTTGCGTGACATTGAAAAGGCCACAAATCAGAGCAATATATGGGTTTGCCTAATCACAGACGAACTCCAATGCAGAAAATGACCATATTCCTACAAAGTTTGCTCTTAAGAACTATTTCAATGGCCACAAGGAATTCTGAGGTTGGTAATAGAAAACCTGGTTTCTCACGCTGTATTTTATAATGAAATGTACTATTAATAAGTTAAATTAAAACATAGTTTTGTTCTTTAGTCTTTGACATTTTCTCATTTTGTTTTATGCCCTTGTCCATAAAAAAGTAGAATAATGTTTAAATTTTGAATATTGATGAAGAAAACAATTAATTAAATACATTACCTTCGGAGTTCTTAAATTTTAAACAACGTTATTTTATTAACTAAAATAATGTTAATAATTTTGTTATAAGCTTGAGATTCTGCAATTCTCTGCCATATTCCTACTGCTCTGTTATTGGTTGAGTTCGTTAAACACTACTTAGTGATATCTCAAGAGTTCTTTTTTTTTTTATTTTTTGGCATTTCCAGGGGCTACGTCCATTAAACTTTCACCATGTCTGATACTAATAAAGCTCGTTCCTTGAAGGTGACACCAACATGGGCTGTTGCAAGTGTCTGCTTTGTGTTGCTTGCCATCTCCATTGTCATTGAACATCTTATTCACATCATTGGAAAGGTAACCGACACATCCCGTTAGAGTTTAGGATGATTAGAGACTAACCTGACAAGAATGTTTAAAGCTGATGAAACTCCTGCAGCCGTGAACAACTCATTCGAGGACTAATTCTGGTTTTCTGTGATTCCTTTACAGTGGCTTCAAAGAACAGGCGAGCTCTAGTGGAAGCTCTTGAAAAGGTCAAAGCAGGTACAGAGAGCTCATATTTTGCTCAAAGTCATTCCTTGACAATTTCAGAGAAAACTTGGGATTCATTCAGAAACTGACCCTTTTCTGGTTTATTGTTCTTAATGCAGAACTCATGTTTATGGGATTCATATCCTTGCTCCTGACTGTATCCCGAGGATTTATTTCTGATATTTGCATATCCAAGAGTGTGGCATCAACGTGGCATCCTTGCAGTAAAAAACAGGAGAGTGAAGAATATGATTCAGACAACAATCCTCAGAGACTTCTACAGTTCATTGACGTGGATCCAATTCCTAGGCGCAGTTTAGCAACTTCAAAGTATGACAAGTGTGACTGAAAAGGTAATAACAAATACCTGAATGTGCTCAAAGTGAAGTCAGAAGAACATGTCTGATATGAAATTTGTCAAAAGCTATTGTATTCTTCCAAGTTCTCTGCCGCAACCCAGAACTTAACGTCAGGTTTTGCCCATGTTTTTTTTCAGGGAAAAGCATACGGTATCCAGCAGCTCCACATTCATCTTTGTATTAGCCATTACACATGTCCTCTACTGCATAATCACC
>JANVCQ010000003.1:37365573-37377542 GCA_025531925.1 Erythroxylum plowmanianum
CATAGGATGATGAGACGGTATTGGATCTATAATTTGGTACCACCAACCACGGTATTTTGTTTTGATTAGGTATCTCAACCATAGATTACCAGATTTTGCAAACATAAGAAAATTGTAATTTATCAATACACACCACAATCTCATCTTTAATAATGTTCAATAACTCTTGTGGAAGATTTGACCAACATCTATCTGCGTTCTTCATAACTTTCCCTAAGACCAAAACAAAAAATAAAGAAAAAACAAAATACTATAATTTCTCCAATTTATAAACCAATGAAATCATGCTAATACAATAGAATAAGCATACCTTTGATTGTACTCGAGCTTAGTAAAAATTATAATTGAGAACAAAGAACTTCAACTACGTATTTTCAATTGTTGTGTAATTGTTTGAAAATAATAATACTAACTTACGTGTTCTAGTTTTTTTTTATATTGAACAATGAGTTAGAATTCTTCTTCTATATTAAGTCTAATTGTGAAAAGATAGTTTAATTTAAATTAGGAAATCGAAGTTGATTCATAGTCAATTTGTGAAAATATAATCCAACTTAAACTAGAAAATCTGAATTCTTCAATATTTAATTCTAACTCAAATTAAGAAATTAAAACTCGTTAGTATTCAATTAATTGTTTTCTCATAATAGCGCTTTTTCTTCTCTTTGTTAACTTCAATCTTATATGTAAGTCATCAAGCAAGCCAGAGACCTTTTTCTTTTTTCGGCGCACAATACAAATGGGTGGAATGGAGCACTTGGTTGTAATTATCAAAATCTGAATATTGATAATGCAGTGTCTTTAGTTTACTTTAATAAGAGAAAGAAAATATTAAATATATGAACTCAGACAAGAGCAAATATCATCAATTAACTTTCCGTTAATTTCTTCAAATAAAAATGAGCATGGAAAGGTCTCATGCAATATAATTCAAGTCTGATGATATTTTTCACTGTTGTTAGTAGAGGATATAATTTGAGTAGGATCGACAAGACTTGCTTTGGCTCGCCTGGCTCGATCCGAAGTTAACAGATTCAATTTGAACTGAATGGATTTTGAGGTGTGTTCTTTTTTCATTTTGAACTTTGATTTTCAATATAAAGAACATCAAGTTAATTTTTAACACTATAAAATATATTCAATTGAACTTGACTTGAAGTCAATTGGGCTATAGCTTAGGTTGAGAGTTTTAACTCGATCCAGTTTCAGATCGGGCCTGGACTTGAACATTCAAGTTCGAGTTGAGTTCAGGTTCACTAAATTTGCTTTCCATCTTACTCATTACTATCTCTGGAATTGAGACTAAACTTGGCACTAAATCGGGCGTAGTCCAACCTGATCTAGACATGCCCAGTTTGACTATCCTACGAGTTTCTTTTATTTAAATCAAGTCTCGGGTTGGGCTTGGGCTACCCAAGTCCAAAATCTCAAAGTTATAAGAAAAAATACATCGATTCTACTTTTAATTTAAAAAATAAAATTGAACCGAGTTGGACTTTAAGACTGATCAGGTTCGAGGTCCGACCCATTTTCATCTCTAATTAAAACAATGATTCATAAATCATTGTGGAAAAGAGAATAAGGCAAACAAAATTCGACCATTAATGAGAAGCATCAATATATATTCTATGTTCCACTCCCTAAGATAACTTAATTCTGATGCTATTCTTACTACAAAAAGAATCCTAGGAAAAGAAACGGTCCAGATTCAATCATGCCCAAAAAGATATTCATATCATAAATTAGCAAGTTCATATATGCCTCACTATTCTTTGCTTGCCTTGCCTTCTCCCTAATGAATCAAATGCCTTTTACTATAGCAACCTGTCACACCTAATGGAAACTAAACGTTTAATTTAAATTTTATCATTATATGATATTTTTACATTTTGTTATCTGCAGACTTCAATAGTAGTTTAAGTTAAAATAAACTAATATAAATTAATTAATAGATAAAGTTTAGATTTTAAGATAATAAGGTATTCTTTTAGTAATTTTAAATATTTTTTAAAAAATGAAGAAATTTATATGATATTTTTATATTTTTTACCCACACACAATGTGACGGTTGCTTGAAGGTAACGTTCTAGACTTGACCCAACTTGACCTGATTTGTTTTCATGTGTTGAATTTGAATTAAACTTCAATTAGGTTTTCATCAAAGTCAAGTAAGATCGAGCTCATTTTGTCAAATTTAAACGGTATTCATAAGATAAAAATTTGGGGTTTAAGAAAGTTTATTAATGACTAAGAAGTGTAACTAATTAGTTATTCTGTACAATTATTATATAACAGAGAAAGGAAAACAGGAAAAAAGGTCACAAATGCATAGAATTAAGAATCTTTGAGTAACATAAAATAAAGAGAAAAGCATTGCCACCCATTTCAGAGAGGAAAAGAAGAAAAGCTGAGGAAAGATAACATACCAAGGAAAAGAAAAGGAAGCAGCAACTACACCAAAGAGAAAACATTCCTAGGTTCTGATCAGGAGATCATGTACCGGTTCAGCAACACTCTGATTGGGTTCTTGAACCTCTTCACTCTCTTATCATCCATACCCATAATTGGAGCAGGTTTATGGATGGCAAGGAACAGAACAAGCTGCGAAAGTTTTCTCCAAACCCCACTTCTTGTTTTAGGATTCGTGGTGCTATTAATTTCACTGGCTGGCTTCATTGGAGCTTGCTTTCGTGTTGCATGGGCACTTTGGCTCTACTTAGTGGTCATGCTGCTCCTTATAGGGACCTTGCTGGGGTTAACTCTGTTTGGTTTTGTAGTAACAAGCCAAGGTGGTGGCAAGACAGTTGATGGAAGAGTTTACAAGGAGTACAAGCTTGAGGACTATTCTACATGGCTAAGGAACAGAGTTCAGGATCCTGAATACTGGTTCACGATCAGGAACTGCATATTGGGTTCCAGAACCTGTGCTCAGATTGCTTCTTGGACTCCATACGATTATCTACAGAAAGATATGTCTCCAATACAGGTACACCAACTGATTTTTTTTTCCCACATACTTGACCTTTTTCGTAGGATCATGGAGCTAAGCTTTGTAGGTTGTTGGTTATGGATTTTGTTGGTTCAGTCCGGATGCTGCAAGCCACCAACTTCATGCAGCTATAACATGGCGACACAGACAAGTCAAGACCCGGATTGTTACAAGTGGAACAACGCACCAAATCTGCTCTGCTACGAGTGTGATTCTTGCAAAGCTGGTGTTTTGGAGGAAGTGAGAAGGGATTGGCACAAGCTATCGGTTCTAAACATCGTCATGCTTGTGTTCTTGATAGGGATTTACTCTATTGGCTGTTGTGCTTTCAGGAATACGAAAAGGGCTGAGACTGATTATCCCAATGAAGAGAACAGGTCCAACAGGATGACCAAGATCAGACCCAGATGGGATTATTATTGGTGAGTTCATCAAACCTCCAATCCATGATCTATAAGTTCTTTACTCATTTTGCAAGTATTAGATCCTGGAAAACTACTGTTAGTTGACGTACTTTTCCTAATATATAAGTTCTTTAGACTTTTCCTAATATTTTCCCTAAATTTGTTTATAATTCTTTATTAATATTAAACCTAAGTTTATACCATTACTAACTTAGTGAAGATTGACAATTGGACAAGCAAGGAGCTTTGTACTGCAGAGCAGTGCGACAGTTAGACTTTTTCGGGTTAATTTTTCCTTTGTAAAAAAAATATTAATGAAGTTTGATGAATAAACATCTATGAATTTAGATAAGACAAATAGTAATTCATGTATCTTTGTATTAGATATATGTTGAAAGAAGATTTGAATCTTTTATTAAATGTAAAATCATTACAACCATGAGAAAAACTACTAAAAGAGAAATGGGAACTTATTTTTGCAGTTGGAGATGGTTGCAAGACCAAAGAGAAAGGCTTTACTAAGAGAAGACAGATGAGGAGGCCCTACTACTTATAAGGGATGGCTTAAAGAAGAGACAGTTCAGATGGTTTAAAGATCACGACTTTGTTTTACAGTCTTCTTTGTTTTCTTCGCTCACTTTTTTTTTTTTTTTTTTCTCATTATACAAAGATCGATTCATATCCAAAGATCATACCTTGCATCAGCATTGTCTTTCCCTTTCACTTTACTTACTTTTGATGGTAGCTTTATCTTAAAAGGTGCTCTGTTTACATCAACTCTGTTGATACGCTATATCTACATGTCTTTATCTTTTATGGGGTTGAACTGGAAAAAGCAGCAGAAACTTTAACGTGTTTCAGCCCTTGATGGATACTTTTGCTTTGAGACTTAAAATTCAAACTTTAGGTGAATCCATTGTCAACATTATTGTATGGTCAACATCATTCTATGTATTGGATAAGTTCTTTTACATAGTATTCTTTATAATCATAGTATTGATTATAATGGCACGGATTTATATTAGAGATCAAATCTTCTGTATCGATTATGGTGTTTTTATTCTGTTCCGTTAAATTTTATCTACATATTTATGTGAACTCTACATAAAATGTATGAATGAGATTTAATAGAACAGAAGATTAAATATATTTTCACTATGTTATCTAATTTGGGGTTGGGCAATCAATTATAATTTTCTTAAAATGACGTGGCTTTAAACTAACCATTTCTTAAATTGAAAATTACATGTTTTTAAAGAGCCTTTCAAAACGACCATTTTATCCTCAAGGAAGCCAGCCTTTTGGGCTGTGAAGCCAAGAAGCCAAGACTCCCCTAAATTTGAGCTTGGCTTCGAACCTAATTTAGTTGAGTCTATTATATTATAAATTTATTTAAATTGAGATAATTTAATTTTTAATTAAATTTATCCCTTAAATTAATATTAAAATTTACTTGACGTGGGTCATATTTTTACTGTTTAGGATAGGATATGATGTAATATTATTCTATCGTTTATGATGAGAGTTTATAATGTAATAAAATGAGATAAGAAGAAAGATAAGATAAGAGTTTCATATTCCGTCACGTTTTATCTAAACACAATAAAATAAAATTTTTTAATTAAGACAGTTTAAGATAAAATATAAATTGATAAATAACTTTACATTACATTATAAATTTTTGATCTAAACAACATTTTACTATATTATATTATAAATCCTTTCGTCCCTCTAAAGACTATTTATATTCTATTTTACCATAAATCATGTTCTATTTCATTTTATTAAAATTTTACATCACAGTACAGTCATCGGTTCAAATCCAAGAAAATTAAATAAAAGGACGTTTCTATTTTCCGCGAAAATGCCAAAAAAAAGCGCCTGTCGTTCTCTAAGTCTTTTCCAAGTATGAATTTGCTTGTGGTCTCAATAATTGACTTTGGGATCCAAGTATCCAATCCACTGGCTTCCTTAGTTCAGACTAAGACTCTCTCCTTCCATCCCGGCCTGGACTATGACTTGCTCCTTTTTTGTTGACCTCTAAATGAAATGCATTGGGAATAAGGTTAGAGCAACCTGTTTATTTTAAGGTATGTTTTGATTTTGTGCTGCTTAATTTTGTTTATATATTTATGTAAATTTTATATAAATATATGAATAAATTTTAATAAAATATAATTAATTATAATAAAATATCTGATTCTCCTTAAAACGGGTTGAGATAGGTCGGCCTGTGGCTCGATCTATAACCTTACGAGGTACGGACAAGTTGGGCCAACCCGAACAAAATCGAATCTGTCGAAACAAAAAGTGACATTTTAATGGTCTTCTTCTTCTAGAGGCCTTCTTGTCAAGAAACACTGAAGTCCACAAGAAGTTGCTGTATGCATGAAACTTGAAACGCTAGACTTTTAAGGCCGAGACCAGTAAACACACAAGGACTTGGACTTGGACTTGTCAAAATCCAACATGTTGAGTTCGTTAGAAATGCAAAATTAGAAACCATTCTACGGAGTAAGGACTTGACAATTGTCATGTTTCTATTGATAATAATAATATAAAAAAATTAGAAACCATTCTAAGGAGTAAGGACTTGACAATTGTCATGTTTCTATCAATAATAATAATAATTATCATTATAATTATAAGATAACTTTACTCATTCTAAAAATGCTCTTTATTGTTTATATTAATTTAAAACATATTAAAATATTAAAAATACTATAGGATAACTTGATAAGGTCTTTTATTATATGTCAGGAAAATTATGTTAAGCAGATGATGGTATTATAATTTTTATGGATAAAAAAGATAGACTTCCTTTATATATCAATATAAATATCAAACGTAAATTAACCAAATATCATTTATATGATAATACAACTCAAATCTTAAATATAACCTGAATTAATTAAATTCGACTTAAATTAATAATTTATATTTAATTAGTTCATTTTAATTTTAAAAGCTATGCTGAATCTTTGTATAAACAACGTTTGATTGGTCCATGTTTGATGTTTATATTGAGTATATTTTGTTATTATTTTTAATTGAAACCTAAAAAAGTATTTCTAAAAACTAAAAATTAGAAGGATGTTTTGAAAATTTTAAATATTATGGAATTTAAAAAAAATTAAACTACAAGAGAGGTATGTGTATTTTATCACAATTTTACTAGATGATAAAGGGTATTTTAAAAAAATTTAAGTTATACGTTTGAAATCATCTCTCTCTTTTTTTTTTTAAATTATCCCAAGGTTGAAACAATAGAAAAATGAAGTAGGTAATAACACTCGGATGAGTTTGGACTTTTGTGTGATCATTGGTTATTTGGTTCTATCATGATGACTTAGTAGTCTTATTATCAAAATGATTGGCGTAAATAAACCAACACCGGTAGTTCTCTGACGAAATCACTCATAGATTCCTTTCCCAGATGAAGGGGGAAAAGATATACAAAAATAATAGCAGAATGGTTGACTTACGTAATCGAAACCTTTATCAAACTATAGTAACGATTCAATTTATTTTAAATTTTTTTAAAAAACTTACAAATTTGTTAATTAATAATTCAATTTTTATAAATTAAAATAAATCAATTAAATTTTATTCAATATTTTTAATTAAATTTTGAATTCTTTCATTCTCTTTCAACCATATTTCATTTTTTAATTTTATTTAATATTTAACCAATTTTATGACGGTTTAATTTCGGTTGAATTTTTTGATCTTAAATCTCTCATCTTACTGGTTTAATTTTTGATATGATTTTTAGATGGTTGAGAGCGAGGCGACTTCGGTCCTAAGTTCGATTCCATGTTAGCCCCTCTTGTAAGAGCCTGAAGAAGCCGGAGGTATTAGTTGAACTTTTGATGATGAGGTGCGTCCGCTTGGTCCGCCTGTGAGATGGTACGTTAGTTGGACCCTCGAAGAAGTGTGAAGGCTTGGCACGCCTATGAGGATTCCTCGAATCTAAAAAAAATTTTTTTTAGTGTGACAAAAAGAATTACTATTCACTTCAAAACTTTAATTATATAATTTACTTAAATTACATGCCTTATAAATTATTGCATTCAACAAGACAATTTTTCTAATATACTGTAGATTCCATCATTATTTAAAAATGAATAAAAATATTGTTTCCAACTTCAAAGTCAACAATTGGATGAAAAAATACTCACCTAAATAACCCAGTCAAATACCCTATATTTTATAATGAAATGTGCTATTAACAAATTAAATGAAAACATAGTTTTGTTCTTTAGTCCTTGACATTTTCTCATTTTTGTTTTATGCCCTTGTCCATAAAAAATAGAATAATATTTAAATTTTGAATATTGATGAAGAAAACAATTAATGGTTTTCTCTAATTATTATTATTAATAATTTAATCACAATGATTGGTCTGTATTTTTTTTTCAATTATTTTTTCTGAGTCAGCTAACTTGGATAGCGTTGAACGGAACGCGCTTACTCTCTCTAATTGACAAAGTCAAAGTCTTTGTTCTTAGTTTCGTGTATAATAAAGCAACTGTTTCTTCTGTAACGTTGTTATAAACTTGAGATTCTGCAATTCTCTACCTTATTCCTTCTGCTCTGTTCTTGGTTGAGTTGGTTAAACACTTCTCAGTGATATCTCAAGAGTTCTTTTTTTCTTTTTTGGCATTTCCAGAGGCTACATCCATTAAACTTTCGCCATGTCTGATGCCAATAAAGCTCGTTCCTTGGAGGAGACACCAACATGGGCTGTTGCAAGTGTCTGCTTTGTGCTGCTTGCCATCTCCATTGTCATTGAACATCTTATTCACATCATTGGAAAGGTAATCGACACATCCTCCCGTTAGAGTTTAGGATGATTATAGACTAACCTGACAAGAATGTTTAAAGCTGATGAAACTCCTGCAGCCATGAACAAGGACTAATTCTGGTTTTCTGTAATTCCTTTACAGTGGCTTCAAAGAAAGAACAGGCCAGCCCTAGTGGAAGCTCTTGAAAAGGTCAAAGCAGGTACAGACAGCTCATATTTTGCTCAAAATCATTCCTTGTCAATTTCAGAGAAAACTTGGGATTCATTCAGAAACTAACCCTTTTCTGGTTTATTGTTCTTGATGCAGAACTAATGCTTATGGGATTCATATCCTTGCTCCTGACTGTATCCCAAGGAATGATTTCTGATATTTGCATATCCAAGAGTGTGGCATCAACGTGGCATCCTTGCAGTAAAAAACAGGAGAGTGAAAAGTATGATTCAGACAACAATCGTCGGAGACTTCTACAGTTCATTGACATGGATCCAATTCCTAGGCGCAGTTTAGCAACATCAAAGTATGACAAGTGTGCTGAAAAGGTAATAACAAATACCTGAATATGCTCAAAGTGAAGTCAAAAGAACATGTCTGATATGAAATTTGTCCAAAGCTGTTATATCCTTCCAAGTTTTCTTCGGCAACCCAGAACTTAACGTCAGGTTTTGCCATGTTTTTTTCAGGGAAAAGTTGCATTCGTATCAGCATACGGTATCCACCAGCTCCACATATTCATCTTTGTATTAGCAATTACACATGTCCTCTACTGCATAATCACCTATGTCTTGGGAAGTTCCAAGGTAATGATCAGTTTCTACTCTTTTCAGCGACCTCCCTTTTCTCTATCCCTCTTAACACTCCCTTCTTGGACCGTATGTGAAATTATTTCAGATGAGAAAGTGGAAGCATTGGGAGGATGAGACAAAGACAATCGAGTATCAGTATCATAATGGTAAGTAGCTATTAATCTAAATGCTTTTAGAGTAGCTTCATAGTTAATCAGTGAATTAACCCACCCCCCCTTTTTTTTTCCCTGCAGATCCTGAGAGGTTTAGGTTTACAAGGGACACATCATTCGGCAGGAGGCATTTGAAATTATGGAGTCGATCACCCATTTTGCTTTGGATTGTGAGTACCACAAACAAGCACTGTATATAACTAATCTTGTGTTTATATAATCACAATATTTTTTTTCGCTTGAAACTTATTGTTCATGAGTGTGATTTGGCCTTCAATTCTCAGGTGTGTTTCTTCAGACAATTCTTTGGATCAGTTAACAAGATTGATTATCTGACACTAAGACATGGATTTATCACAGTAAGTAAAGGCATATAGTTTCATCACCAGGCAAATTCTGTAATCTTGATAAAGGAAATCTAACTTGGAGTTGCAATATCTTATTTCCAGGCACATCTAGCTCCCGGAAGTGAGAGAACATTTGACTTTCAGAAGTACATCAAAAGATCGCTTGAACAGGATTTCAAAGTAGTTGTTGGGATCAGGTTTGTGTTGCTTATATCTAAAACCGTGTAAATCATTATTCGATTCCAAGTTCTAACCTTACCTTGCATATAATGCAGTCCGATTATATGGTTCATTGCAGTATTGTTCCTGATGTCCAACACATATGGTAAGGCCTTGTTTTCCTGGAAAATTATGAGATTTGTACATTACAATGTACAGATCAAGAACTAATTTGTGTAATCTCTTGTTCCAACAGGATGGTACGCTTATCTATGGTTGCCATTTATCCCCTTAATTGTAAGGACCGATTCTTCAACCCTTTAAAAATGGCAGATCAACTACATAATGGGATTCAAGAGCTCATATGTGTAAATTGATAATCTTCAGGTAATCTTGGTGGTGGGGGCTAAGCTCCAAGTGATCATAACCCAACTCGGTCTAAGGATTCAAGATAGAGGAGATGTGGTTAAAGGTGCTCCTGTGGTCCAACCAACTGATGATCTCTTCTGGTTCGGACGCCCTCGTCTCATTCTCTTCCTGATCCATCTCGTTCTCTTTCAGGTACTCATAAAACTCCTATTCTTTAATCCTATGAACATTCTAATAATTTCCCTCTTTTTGATCTGATAGTTCATATGTTTTCTTTCTTTTCTGCTGCAGAATGCATTTCAGATAGCTTTCTTCATATGGAGTGTGGTAAGGTTTTTTCTGTTGCAGAGTGCACCTGAGAACTTTCACTAACTTCTATGTATTGATTATGATTTTTTTTCCCTCCTCCTGCAGTACGAATTCACCATAAAATCTTGCTTCCATAAACGCACTGAAGATATCGTCATCAGAATTACAATGGGGTGAGTTTTATATTTGATCATATTAAAAATCTGTTTTCGTGCTTTCAGAATCAAGCATCCCTGACAAATGTAATTTTTCAGGGTGATCATACAGTTCTTATGCAGTTACGTAACAATGCCTCTCTATGCTTTAGTGACCCAGGTGAGGAACTCAATCAGATTGAACACTAGGGAAAAGATCCCTACTTCGTTCCTTGTTCATATGACATTATTGTTCTCAATGATCTGATCTTACAGATGGGTTCGAGAATGAGACCAACAGTGTTCAACGACCGAGTGGCTACAGCTCTTAGAAACTGGCACAAAACAGCAAAAAAACATGCTAAACATGGAGGCAGAAACTCAGAATCTCACACGCCATTGTCAAGCAGACCAACAACTCCAACATATGGCATGTCCCCTGCTCATCTCTTGCAAAACTACCGTAGCAGTACAGCTCCTGACAGCTTACAGGCTTCTCCCAGGAACTACAACTATAATAAACCTGATCACTGGGACCCTGAAGCTGTGAATCCTGTAGACGACCACGAAACCTATGAACCTCAACCACTTGAAAATCCTGATTACAGGGACAGAGACATGCCAATTGGAGATCCAGACTCTATGAATCTGCCTCCAGTCCCTCCTGCCATCCGTACTCAACATGAAGTAAACATCAGTTTGGCTGAGTTCACATTTAGAAAATGACAATATGATTGAGAGTATAATTTACAGGGTAGAAGGTGTAAATTTTCATGTGTACATTTTCTTGTACATGAGAAATTAGAATCCCTCTGTAGACAATAAAGAACCTTATGTTTTGGAAAGATTGTAACATATCAAGCACAAGTCCAGGTCACTTCAGGATTGTTTCAAGTTCTTGTTCCAAAAGGCTATAGAGCATCAGTCTAAGTAATAGACTCGTATATTTTTATTGTTATATTTAATTTTCAATTTATGTAGTTACTATTTCATATATTGATCATTTATAAACAAGCACGTTGTATTATTATTGTTTATTTTATTTAATACATGTATATTTTAACTGTAGAAATTAATTTAAAAAATTGTTAAATATATTTACTACACAGTAATATATGATATTTGTGTTTAGGCTTAGCACAATCCTTGTTGAGTTTGATTTTTTTAATTTTAAGTTAAATTTACGATATTATTTTTAAAATAATATTCAATTAAAATTTAAAAATATCAAATTTAATTCAAAATCGACCGAATTTCAATTTTGAACCACAAAAATTGATCAAACTGTACAATTTAATTGGGTTTGGGTTTGAGTAATCGAACTTTAAGCCCAAGTCTAAACGCCGTCGTACTAGTACGGAAACAGCTTCACTTTCACCCGCTAATTTTTTTACATTTGCTCACTTGAAACCCTAATTTTTCCTTTGCTTTCCCTAAACCGTACCAGTTCAGATTGCACCGACGCACATAGTGATTGTAGTTAGGCTTGACACGA
>JANVCQ010000003.1:37394847-37405735 GCA_025531925.1 Erythroxylum plowmanianum
TGTGCTCCTTCTATCATCAAGATCATCAGCAAAATCACTATCCACAAATCCTGTTAGCTTGATTTTATCACCTTTTCCGTAGAACAAACCACAATATGTAGTCCCTTTCAAATATCTCAGGATCTGTTTTGCTGCAATTAGATGTTGCTCTATTGGTTTCTCCATGTATCTGCTAACTATGCTTACACTCTGTATAAGGTCTTGTGGCAGTGAGACACATCAAACTCCCAACTAGTTGCTTAAACATGATGAAATTTACCTATTCACCACCAGGATTCTTCACAAGCTTTGTGCCCTTGTCCATTGGAGTTGAAACGGAATTGCAATTGACCATCTTAAATCTGTCAAGAACATACTTTTTCTGGCAAACAAAGATTCCCTCCTCCATTTGTGATACCTCAAGACCAAGGAATGATGTAATTTTCCAAGATCTAATATATCAAACTCACTCTTCATAGACTCCTTAAAACTTTTTAATGAATCAACATCATTGCAGGTGCATAAAAGATCATCAACATACGAACATACCACAATCATCTTCCCATCAACATGCTTAACATATGAAGTATATTCATATGGACATCTAACAAAGCCTTCCTTCACAAAATATGCATCAACACGACTGTACCAAACTCTAGGAGTTTGTTTTAGTCCATAAAGAACTTTCTTTATTTGTATATTTTATGTTTTTGACCAGATTTAATAAAACCAAGAGGTTGGTCAATAAATACTTGCTTTTTAAGCTCACCATATAAAAAGGCTGACTTGATATTCAATTGATAAATAGGCCAAACATTTTGAGCAGCCAATGCAATCACCATTCTGACTGTATCCAACCTCGTCACTGGTACAAACACCTCTGTATAGTCAACAGCATACTCTTGATTATATCCTTTTGCAACCAGTTGAGCTTTAAACTTGTCAACATCTCCATTCGAGTTTCTTTTGATTTTGTAATTTAACTCCAATGGCCTTTTTTTCCTTTAGGCAAATTAACTCGCTCCCAAGTTTCATTTTTTCTCAATAGCTTTTATCTCCTCAGGCATTGTTTTCTGCCATTTCTCTTCTTTTACCGCTTGTTCAAATGAAACAGGATCATAGTCTGCAAACAAAGTGAACTGTAAAATATGCTCAGAATCAACATTAGGAACACCTTTTACTTCGTAATCTTCCATCCAGGTAGGCCTCATTTAGGCCTCATTTTAGTACGTTGAGGCCTAGAGGATGTTGTATCATGATGTGCAGTATCAATATCAGTTGCTACCACTTATGCACAATATTCTTGTTGCTGCAATTCAGCTTCATCATCAGCAGCAATAAAAATTCTTGGAGCATCTTCTGGGGACTACCAAGGCCATAACTCTTCTTCATCAAAAACAACATCACGATTGATAATTAGCTTTCTTGTTATAGGATTGAATAGCTTATAAGCATTTGATTCTTCACTAATATATGCTATACACTTGAAAACTCTGAAATAGTGCATAGTTGGTTGCACTCCACTCCATGCTTCTTCCAGTGTTCCATTAAGAGCTCTTCAAGGACTTTTTTTCAGCACATGAACATTTCATGCCCCAGCTTCTGGCCAAAATGATTTTGGTATAAAACTTCTCCTCAAAAGGCTCCTTGCCATGTCAAGAATGGTCCTATTCTTTATTTCGTATACTCCATTTTATTGTGGAGTATTTGTGGAGTATATGAGACTATCAGCTGTCTTTGATACCTACATCCTCACAAAATGCTGTAAACTAGTTCCAGTTAAATTATCCTCCTCTATATGATCTCACCATTTGAATGGACTTGCCCGATTCCTTCTCAACCAGCTGCTTGAATTTCTTAAACATCAGCTAATGTTTCATATTTAAACTGCAAGAAATACACTCAATTCTTCCCACTAAAATCATTGATGAAGGTAATGAAATAATGTTTATCTCTATTAGATGTAGGTGTAATCAGGCCACAAATGTCAATATGAACTAGCTCCAATAATCGATTTGCTCTTCAGTTGTTTCTTTTAGGAAATGAATCCCGATGTTGTTTGCTGAGTATGCATTTCTCACACACCTTTGCTGGTTGACTCAGCTTGGGAAGACCCTTCACCAGCTTCTTCCGGTACAACAATTGCAATCCACCAAAGTGCAAGTGACCAAACCTATAATGTCACAACTAAGCTATTTCCTCCTGTCTTGCTGATAAGCAATTCAACTTCAGCCTTTGTACACATACAAGAAACATCCTATTACGGGTCATTTGCGCATTCACAATCAGGCCATGTTGATCATCTCGGACTTGACAACGACCATTCTTAATCAAGGTCTCATAGCTCTTTTCTTGCAATTGCCCAATACTAAGCAAGTTTGACTTCAAATCTGGCACAAAAAGCACATAAAAATTATGCTGAATTTGGTTAGTTTTAGTGTTTATACTAACCTTTCCTTTCCCTTTCATAGCAACAATTGAGTTGTCCCCAGATTTGAACATCATAAAATATACAGTACAATATATTAATGGCCTATTTTATAATGACTATTGTTGGTACAATACTGTACTAAAATTCAATCTAGTACTAAGTTCGGTATCGTATTCATAACATTTAACTGCATTCCCCATTTTTCCTATTTACTTATTAAATCCTTGATTGTAGCATCTTTTCGCCACGCTTCCTCGATTTCCTCCATTATTGTTGCTTGAATATGAGAATTCGACAGTGTTAATAACTCATAAGTGGAGATCCTGGACAACGTGGATGTGGTCTTGTTTTCCTTGCCACTTCTGTAGACAACTTCTAAGTCATAACCAATCAATTTAGGCAGCCAATTCTGTTGAAATGGCCCTTTGCTCTAATAAAAACTCTGAAGAACCTCTCATTCAGGCTATGCTGCCACTGTTTTAGAGCCTTAATGACGGCCAAAAACTCTTCTCATAAGTTGACAAACCTTGATGCTTGGGAACCAATGCGCACAACTTCAATTTCTCGATTGTCACTACCTTGGTTAGCATGTATGCAAGATTCTTGCTTTCAAGGTGGTGATAATCGAGAAACAGAAATTGTGCATAACTTCAATTGGTCTGCAACAGTGACAAGATCTAGACGAGCTACTACATTAATCAGGTGTGAAAACAGATTGAAATCAGTCTTCAAGTGGGAGATTATTAGTTTTTGTTATACGGGACTTTGTCCAACATTGAAAATACTCAACAACTATAAATAGGCCCCCTCCTCCTTCCATTTAAATCATCCCAAGCAAAAGAAAATATTAGAATGTAAAACTCTTAATTCTCCTCATTTGGTGAGTAAGAAAAACACTAACAGTAGTAAGATTATTTTTATGCGGAGGATCCACTCCTGTGACAACTACAAAGCATACTCACTTCTCCAAAGCTTTGATACCAATTGTAAAGAAATTAAACTATTTCCACACAACTAGAATGTCAATAGAACAAAGAACACAAAATTTAATAACGGAGTTCGACCAAATTATGCCTGCGTCTCCAAAGCTATTACCTATTGCACACCCTTTTTATTAGAGAGAATAACAAACACCTACAAGTGTTTACACTCAACACTCTAGTATTTACACTCTTTTTCTGAAACTCTTATCCCAATACACCTCAAAATTACTCACACACAAAAAAAACTTACTACTCTTAGTATTTCTATATTCACCAAATAAGGAGAACTAAGAGTTTTACACTCTAAGTCTCTAACATCTTCTTTTGCTTGGGATGATTTAAGAGGGGGGCCTATTTATAGTCACTGAGCCACCTCCTCTCTCACTTATTTTCCTTGGAACAAAAACTAACACTTGGAGACACACCCCACCTCCCAACAAAAATGCTTTTTCTACTGCTTATATTACATCCTTCGTACTACCACCACTAAGTCCATATGGAGCTATATGCATGCCAAAGAATATATAACAACAGCTAGGGTGCTTGGTTTCGCTTTGTTTTGTTTTTAATCGTGTATCTTCCTTTTCAGATTATAAAAAAAAAAAAAGAATATATAACAACTCGTCACTTAACTTTTACGAATCTGTACCATTGGCAATAGATCTTCCGTTTCTTTTGGTAGTTCATTTTTGTTTTCTTTTCCTACTGAATGTAGTCCTTTCTCCTTCTTCGGAATACAAAAAGATGGTCCACAGGCAGTACTACGCTGGAGTAGTAATCGAGAGCTGATGTACTTGAGTCTTTTGGCCGGAGATTGTTTGGAACAATATACGCTCACATGATTCTGACATCAGTTTGTACATTTACAGTCAATTCTGACATATGTTATGTAAAACTTAAAAACAATTGGCACATTTGTCTGCTCCTTAACAGATTTATGATAAATTCTACTTGTTTGTCCCTAAATCAAACCAAGCTTACTTTCATAGCACATACTATGAGTCTATTATAGTTATAATCAGGCCTTCGATTCTTGCATGTTGTCCAGCTTGAATGTTTCTTTTAGTGTCTTATTATTGTATAACAATTCTTGTCAGGCAACTTCAAAAAATCAGATGGTAAGATGAATACAAATGGGTGTTTCTGAAGTAAGGAGAAGCCATCTCTAGTTGAAAAATCTTTCATTATATATAGTTATGTTCAGAGAAATAGCAAGAAAAACTGTTACATATTTACTCAACAAAGAGTCATAATCCCAAATCCTGCACAATCTCGGAAGTTTATGATAAGAAATTTTGCATCTGTTGCTGGCTCAAAACTGGAGTTTCCCAACTGATTACACATTATCTGACTCGTCCTTTTTAGATTCTTCCAAACTCTTGGAAGCAGCCAATCTCTCTTCTAATGCTCTAGCACCTCTTTCTCTGCAAGGGAGACATCAAATGAGAATGATTTATTCTTGCCACCAATGCCAGTCATTTTTACAACACTATAAGGTAGTTGTCATGCATGTTCAAGGGCATGCAGCTGTTCTCAATTTACAGATGACTAAAAACATATCATTCATGTGATTAGTAAGCCATGGGTCATATGTTTGTACATTATTTCCAATCATCTTCCATCAAGTCCTACTTTTCTTAGCTGAAACACGATGGTCTATTATTACTTACTTTTATTACTTAATTCAATACACGATTTAATGCGCACCCGAACCAACAAACATATTCATTAGGAGTATTACCTCCTCCTAGATGCCTCAATGGGGTCAGAACCAGGCAATGGAGCACCTCCCAATGTGTGACCTTGGCCTTCAAGAGCAGTTTCGCGTCTTCCACAAAACATCCGGTGGAATATTGATGCAATAGGTTCGATGACAGGTCTGCAATAACAAAATGCAAGAAATGGAAGGACTTAGCAGATATAAGAACTCACAAGCTGTGGGACTGATGCATTTAACAACATATTTGAAGTACCTAAGGAAGTCGGGGAAGAAAGTAGAGAATGCAAAGTCATCGCTTGGATCACCCCTGAGCTTTGTTTCTGGTTTCCCTTGTAGATATCTCAAGTAAAGCCAACTCAAATAGGTGCCAAATATTATAGTTGGAAGATATGTCACTGGTTCTGCTGTAAAGAAGCTTAGAGCAATAGCTATCAAGAGCATGATTGACGGAAACCACTGCATAGAATACACAACACCATAATTTCTTTAAATTTCAATCAGATGTTAATTATTCAATACTTAAAGAAGAGTATGTACCTTTGCCTTTATTCTCAATAAAGAAAGCTCTTGGTCAGGTATAATTTGCTTCATACCAACCAAGAAGCCAGACAGGACTCCTTGAAAGCCAGAAATAGGCATATAACTAACACAATAGGAGAAGGAAAAAGAAGTAATCAAAAACTGCATAAGTTACATCAGGGAAAAACACAAGCCCAAACAAAATATACGAGGATGCAAAAAGAACGAACCAAGGAAAGGAGAGAAGAAATTTATGGATGTATAAATTGATCAAAAGACACTGATCTGGATCAAACTTCCACAAAACCTAATTAACAGCCATAGGTAAATAAGTCAAATAACAAAGTTTCTAGTCTCTACCCAATAAATTTATTAAGCTCAACTTATCATTTTCTTCGATTGAACTTGTTTCCCTTAAAAAGGACAACATCATGCAAGGTGCAGAAAAGGCGAATTTTGAAGAACTACTAGGCAGAAGCAAATAGAAAATACGCACAAAAAGTTGAAAATCCATACTTACAGATAAGTTTCCTGTGTTGTTATATAGTAAAATGAGATGGCAGTTATGAAAACACACATTGAGGTAAGAACGTTGACCACAATGATGAACTTCAAGAACTCCTTAGATCCCCATATAGGTTCAAGGAGCCTCCCCATAACCAGGAGACATAAAATACTGATGACCACCTAAAAGTATAAGCAAACTCATCAGACAAAATCAAGTGCCAAAATTCCCATGAATGTAAAAGCAAACAAGGGCCAAAAATTTGATAGTGGTTTTTTAGTACCCCATAAAGAGTTTGTTCGATATAACCAGCAGTTAACAGGTTCCATCCAAAAGGAATTGTCCTGCAGAACAGAATAGAAAGAGTCAAAAGCAGAGAAACACTGATAATTTCTCCCATTCATTCTCTTCTTTTCTCCAACCAAAAGCTTAGGAAAATCACAACAAACCTAGCAGGAATAAGAGCGAGATAATCAAGTGCAGAAGGGAAAATCTGAATTAAAGCGTGACCGGCGAAGAGAACCACCGCCAGGCCCTTGCATAGACGCGTGAATTCAGAGAACGATCCCAGTCCCTGACATTAATAAGAACAAAACAATAACAACAATCAAAAAAACAACTTAAAGATTGAGATTTTCGGAAGGATCCCATTGCTTTAACATCCGCACATTTGCAGATCTTCAAAGAGAAAAAGACCCCATTACGTATCACAGAAAGAAGCAGTTAAAGATCGAACATCTTTTGCAAAATTCATTCCTTTCACATCCTTCCAAAGAGAAAACGATTCCACGACTAATCATAAAAAGAAAGGACATAAAGATTGGATCTTTCTTGGAAAGATCGCATTGTTTTAACACTCACACATTGGATCGTAAAGAAAACGCAAAGGAGAAGGGATCATTACCCCAGGGATGGTCGAAGAGCTCATAATTGGTGATGGGTTGTGTTAATTAGGGTTTTTCGATGACAGAATTGGGGTTTCGAGGCCAAATGCAGCAAGTACTGATCCACCGGATGAAGACCTTGCTCGATGACAAGAGAAGGAAGAGGCAATGTTTTTTTGGGCACATTTTATAGAATACGACATGTCGTACGCCCTCTCTGTATTGATGGTAATCAATCAATTGATGATAACTATTTATTCAATATGATTTTTAATTAAATATTTAATACTATACCTTTAGTTTTAAATCATTTTTATATTTTTAAATGGATGCTTAGAGACACCAAATATTAAGATACCATTTTTGTTTGATATCATTTTTTAGAAGGTTTTACATTATTTAATTAAATTAAATAAATTTATAATCATAAAAATTAGGAGTGGTAATTGACCTAGGTTAGCTGTTTGTAATTGGGCTTGGGTTTAGGTTGCTTGGTCTGTCAGGCCCAAACTTGTCCGAGATTCAATTCTTCTAAATAAAATAATCTCGTTTGGACCTGAGCTGCGTTGTGTCTCGGATCGATCTAGGTTTGAGTAGCCCAAGTTCAAACCCAATTTAAAAAGATGTCATTTTATATTTTTATTTTTAAAAAAATTAACCAAACCTATTTTCATCCCTAATAAAAATGTACTATTGATAAATTATTAATTACAAATCCATAATTTAAGTTAATGTTGATTTAAATGAATATATTTTTAATAAAAATTTATAAGATAAGTTATAAAAATTAAAAAAAAATATTAAACAATTTAGCTTAATAAATAAATTGCTATCTTAAATTAAATTTAAGAAACCAAATTTTTTTTACGAGTTTCTTCTTTCAAAACAACCAAATTCTTTTTATTAACTAATACCAAACCAAAATTTATGAGAGCTAGACATTGATACAATTCATTTTAGATATTGATACGATCCATTTGTTGTTTAATACAATTGTCATAAGAACATCCAAACGTGGAAAGCACGTCAAAGAGCCAAAATCAATCAAACTTTCTTTTAATAATACAAAAATATTCAAATTAATTAATGTTTTGTACATTTTTTAAATGACATTCTTTTAATTTATAAATTTAAAAATTTTAAAATTAAACAACATTGTTGTGGAGTAATATAAAGTTAGTATATTATTATTTTTAATTTTAATTACATCGATTATGATTTAAAAAAAACATGTGATTTGTTGGGAAAATATAAAATGTAAAAAATTATTTATTTAAAATAAATAATTTATATATTAATATACATATTCAACAATCTATTTAATGCATATTAAAAAATATCAACTATGAAATATGAAATCATTATTAGGCAAAAATACATTTAATTCCCTTGAATTTTATCTCCTGATACATTATGCCCCTCTCTATTTTAAAAATATTCGTATTGCCCCTTTGAATTTAAAAAGACTTTCTTATCCATTACTTTTTATTGTTATCTCCACTTTACCCTCCTGGTTAAAAAAAATGCTATGACCTGCCCAATCTATCACAGGTTTTTGAATCTCTTAGTTCGATCATACCCTTTTCTCTTTTTGTTCTTCAATATTCTCTTTCTCTCTAGCTTCGTTTTTCTGTCTACTTAATTCCCCTTTTCGCTTAACTTCGTTTCTTATGAAAACGATTCAAGTATTATGAGGTACGTTTATTTTTTACGATTTATTTTGCATTTTTAAAATTTTTTTAATTCTTTTGCTTTTGTTGGGAGCTTAAAACTTTTTGGATAATGCATTGTTCTTGATTTTTGTTCCTTTATGGTGCATGAGTGCTCTGTTTTTGCTTTATCTTTCAACAGTTTGTTTTCTATTGTGTTTTGAGTTTGTGGTCTGTAGTCTGTGGTTTAGTGGGTATATAAGCTATGAAAATATCGAAACTTTATTGTATTCTTAGTCAATTGCAACGACATAAAATTTTAGTTCTTTTTCGAGTTCAATGAATTGTAAAGTCTAAGTTTTTTTATATAAAAGAGTAGTGAGTTGGTCTTTTATAAGTCTATACCTAAAACCCAATGTCTTTTTTGTCTTTACTGTTACTTTTTCCCTTTTGTCTTTTGTGCTTTTATTGTTTGTCTTTGTCCTTATATGGTCCTTATGCTTTGGGGTGTAAATTCTATGATGGCATTGACTTGTATGATTAGAGCTCCTAGTACTAGGTCAAAGCTCATCTTTCATAGAGTTTGTATGAAGTTATACATTTCCAAGTGATTTAGGGAGTGCTTGGGTGACTTTTTTTTTCCTTTTTTTGTTTTATCTTTTTTTGCAGTGGATGTTGGGGCCTTAATTGTTTACATATTATTTTTTTCCTAATAAGATTTGATTACTCGGAACTTTTGAATGTGAAAAACATAGCTTGAAAATTTGAAAACCCTGTATCTGCCCTTGACTAATCTTTTTATGTCCTTTCTAAGGAGACTCATCTATATTGAATATAGCATAACTTTATTTATACTTCACCTATATTTTACCTTAGTAAACAAAATTTATCAGGTTGACGATTAACTCCTTAAACTCTCACTCAATTCATAAAAACAACATAATAACATGTTTCACATTCTACATTGTGCTTCTAGAAACATATAAAATTAAAGATGGGTGTCTTAATTAGTAACATGAGCTTAATTACTTAATTTTTTGCCACGTTTATTTGTGTATTTTGAAACCCTATTTTTGTGTTCTATGTATTTTTACTAACTTTTTTCTCGTCTTTATTAGTTTATCAATTAGCAGAAGATTGGTTGATGAATGTTCACTTTAGAATTGCATTATGGTGGTATGTTTAAGAAAAATCCACATTGGCATTATATGGGAGGTGAAGTTTCATATTTAATTAGAATTGATCCTACTTATATGTCAATCATTGGGCTACAACATGTTCTAAAGAAAATGAATCTCCCTATTAATATGCAAATGCATTTTAGGATGTCAGATTCATGACTTAGGAATCTAGATAATGATGACATTATGCTTGAGATGTTTGGTATTTATAGGGATGAACCTCATATTAAGATTTATATTGGAGACTTGATTGATAAGCTAGACAAATAACCTAATTAGTGTGGTATTAATGATGAGACTCAAAGAGGAAATATATCTAATAACCAAAGTACTGTAGATGATTAAGTGAATTTGCACAAGAGTTTAGAACGTGTGCATGATGAGGAAAACATAGCTGGAACTAACGGTTTAGAAAGTGAGAAGGCAAAAATTAAAGGTGATTGATTCTCTATCTAATCAATAAGACAAAACCTATGTTGTACAATCTAACGAGTCCACTGATGGTGGATCTGATCTTGAATATTTTCTAGATGAGGATAGTTTAAGTGACATTTGTGATCCCATAGATTATGACAAAAGTAAGGGAGAACCACCTATCATTGACTTAGGAGATTGTGTTGAATATGCAAGTCTTATAGATGATGATTATGCTAATTTTACAATTAAAAAGATAGATGTCACTTCATGGTGTTTGATCACATAAGTGATAATAAAAGGTTAGAAGAAGCAATTGAGTCTTCAGATAAGGAAATTGCTATTTCTTTTCATGGGTTTAATGAGAACGGCATTGATAATCCTGAGAGTTTTACAGAGTTAATTTTCTCAAATGCAACTATTTACAGGAAGACACTTAGAATGTGCTCAATCAGGAAGGATTTTGAGTTGAAATTCAAAAAGAATGAAAAAGATAAGATTAGTGCAATTTGTAAAAAGATGTGTGGATGGAGGATATATGCAAGCTACTATCAGAAAACTACAGCCATGCAAGTTAAGTCTATAAAAGGTAATCCTCATAGTTGTAAATGGTCTTATAGAAG
>JANVCQ010000003.1:37417501-37452381 GCA_025531925.1 Erythroxylum plowmanianum
TATAGATTTGCTTATATCCATCTCTCTCTCTTATTATTCCCACTTCACTTCACAACCTCCATTTCTCTTTAGAGCTCCAAGAAAAATGGCTATGGCATCCAATACATTGATGAGCTGTGGCATTGCCACTGCTTTCCCTTCACTACTCTCCTCTTCCAAGTCCAAATTTGCTTCATCTGTTCCACTTCCAGGTGTCAATGGCAGCTCCTCTCGTGTGGCCATGTCTGCAGATTGGATGCCTGGTCAACCAAGACCTCCTTATCTCGATGGTTCTGCTCCTGGGTAAAAACAAACGTGTCTGGTTCTTTTAGTCCACTTACGTTGTTCGTGTGTTCGGTTTCTTAAATGTTAGTTACATGTTTGTTTCAGTGACTTTGGGTTCGACCCACTTCGGCTTGGTGAGGTCCCTGAAAACCTGGAGAGGTACAAGGAATCTGAACTCATTCACTGCAGATGGGCTATGCTTGCTGTTGTAAGTTGAAGTGACTCCTTTTTAGTTTTCCAAGTACTAACATCCATTTATCCAATTTTCCAAGTTCCAATGACCCTGGAGATGTAATGACCTTCCTTTTAAGGTTTCTGTCAAAACCTGGAACATGAATATGGTAACCCGAAGACATTGCAATGGTTGTGAAAAAACTGAACTATCTCCTGTATTGCGTGCATATTGCAGCCTGGAATTCTAATACCAGAGGCTCTGGGATATGGGAACTGGGTACAGGCTCAGGAGTGGGCTGCAATTCCAGGTGGTCAAGCCACATACTTAGGGCAACCAGTTCCATGGGGAACTCTTCCAACAATTTTGGTGATCGAGTTCTTAGCAATTGCCTTCGTTGAGCACCAACGTAGCATGGAGAAAGACCCTGAGAGGAAGAAGTACCCAGGTGGTGCTTTTGACCCTTTGGGTTATTCCAAGGACCCCGTCAAGTTCGAGGAGTACAAGGTCAAAGAGATCAAAAACGGTAACAAAACCTTAAAAACCCCAGTTCAGTTCACATGTTTTTTTAAGGATTAAAGCACTAAACATGTATGAAATTTTTGCTTCTGTAGGTCGTTTAGCTCTACTGGCATTTGTGGGAATCTGTGTGCAACAATCAGCTTACCCTGGAACTGGACCTCTGGAGAACTTGGCAACTCACTTGGCTGATCCCTGGCACAACAACATTGGAGACATTATCATCCCAAGATCAATTTCGCCTTGAACAATTCCGACCTTTTTTATCTGCTCGCTTCTTCACTGTAAAAGTCCCATGTAACTGTTTTGTTTAATGAAAACATGTTTCCTATGTCCTTGTATTGGCATCGAATGAAGTACAAACAATTGACTAAACTTGTAGAAACATATAATAATCCGTAAACCTAGTAGTTGATTCATATTTATATAAATTATATGAGATCTGCACTTTTAATACTTGATTCAAGGCCTAACAAGTTCTAAACTTTTCAAGTAAATTCAAGTTTATTCGAGTCGCATTCGATTGTAAAAGTTTAAATTTAGTCTAACAAGTCTCTACTTCAAACTTCATATTACATCATGAATGGTAGATTAACTCAAGTCCAGATTGATCGGCTTAGTAGTTAATTTATATTTATATATCTAGTTTGAAATCTGCACTTTTAACAGCTGATTCAAGTTATTTCAGTCGGATTGAAACTGAGAAACTTCAATCTAACAAGCTAATTTTAACTTTTTGAGTAGTTGATTCAAGTTTGGTTTGAACTTTTTGAGTATGTCTGAAACTGATTGGGATCAAACCAGCCTAAAAACCATTGCCATTACTAGGTTACATTGCAAGCAATATCTCAAAGTCTTTAATTGGAACCACTCGGTCCTAAAATTCTTTTCACCTGGAACCTTAAGTTTCAAGATTTTGACCTTTGAATTTAGAGACAGAGTTGTTAATCTTGAAGCCGAACCACCAACTAAATCACAACTTGGGGACTTCTTAATGGCCTGATGCACCAGAGAATGTGCCTATTGTCTCCATTGACTAAATCTTACCTCCACTTTGGGTGCTTTTAAAAAACACTGTTTTCAGGGTACGGAAGTACTATCAGCTCAACCCCATTAATTTATTTTTAAAGCTCTATCATGGAAGGGACCATTCTGCTATTATTTCTAGATTTTGTTCTCAGTTATCAGATACAGAACCATAATTCAACAAAGTTTTATTATTACAGATGTGTCTGCAATTACAATAAGTTGTGATAACACACATTGATGGGAGCTGAAAGTTAGGAAACATGTGCATGAACAGCGCACGTTCTGGTATTTATGTTTGTGAATTATTTAACTTTGTTGAGCTGTATGGTCATAAGCAGATGATGTCTACTGGTTGGTAATGAGAAGACTCTGTTAGTGATCTTCAACCTGATATGGTTTACAATTCTTTATTCACCAACTTGTCTCAGAGAAACAAAGTTGCTGTCCTGAGGGCCTAGTTAACATTAACCTGTGTCCTGTCCTGTGTCCTCTTAGTTACAGCCTGGTTCTGCTCAACCTTTCAAAGGAATTACGGCACAATTTCGCCTTTAATTGCACCCGGAATCATTCCGTAAATCGCAATCCGCAATCTAAAACCTTGCATTTTCACGGATTGATATGCTAAAGAGTTAGGACTTGTAGTCAACTAGAGCTACAGGGACTGAAGCAGTTAGGCCTCCTGATTTTTAAATTACAGTTATTTGGATTAACTAACTCTACGTTTGGTTCAGACAGTCACCTTCCTTTGACTTCTAACTGTCTGAAATCTGAATCTGTAATAAAAATGTCCATAACCCTTCATGACCATCACAAGTTCCTCAAACAATCTCCAACTACTATTCTTATGACAACGGCGTTGACATGAAAGTCTCACCATTCCTGTCTGTTTCTCTCCTCCTCGTTCTCCTTCTTGTGCTTCCATGTCTGCAGTTTACGGCTTGTGGGTACGGGTCTTCGGGTCCGATAGCTGCCGCGTTTGGAGAAAATGGGTTCTTCTGCGCGATTGATGCTGATGGGAAACAAGAGATCATTTGTTGGGACAAAGGTGATAACTTTTCTGCCTCATCCGCGTCAGCTCACTTCAGCTCTCTCCCACCTATGGCCTCTCTGTCAGGCGGGAAGGGGCTTATTTGCGGCATTACGTCGAACATGTCTCAGGCATTTTGTTTTGATTTGTCGAACCCAGGTACAAATCTTGTTCCCAGAACTTTTCAGAACAATTATTATTCTCAAGTCGCAGTAGGTAGAGATCACGCTTGTGCTATTAAAGGATATTACTATTCCGGGTCAGAGTTTGGGAATGTAGACTGTTGGGAATTCAATGGAACTTCTGATTCCTTTCGCGATTCGCATTTTGAGAATCTTATGCTTAGAAGGATAGTTTCTGGAGATGGGTTTAGTTGTGGCATTAGTGAGGAAGGTGGGGCTGTTTGTTGGGGTCCCAGATCAGCTAAATTAGGAGTTTCAGGTACTTCTGTCGATTTTGTGAGTTTAGCCTCAGGAAGAAGTTCTGTTTGTGGGGTTTCTAATGCATCCAGTGAAGTAAAATGCTGGGGGGACAGTAATGAATTTGGTGTTAATCTGGCTGCAAACCAATTCGTGAGTTTAACGGCAGGTGCACGTCACTTTTGTGGAATTCGTAGGGACAATCATGAAGTCGAATGCTGGGGAAGTGTCGATTCGTCTTCGGTTCCAAGGAGTTCCGGATTTATAGCTGTTGCTTCATCAGACTCTACTGTTTGTGGGATTAGAGAAGTTGATTTGGTGCTTGACTGCTGGAGTGTTCGCAGGCAATTATCACCAGATTATAGCCCACCTCTGCAGTTATGCAGTCCTGGAGTATGTTCTGCAGGTTCCTGCCCCATTGGGAAGTTCTCTTTCAATGCAAGCATTCTCAATGAGCCAGAGTTAAGCAATCTATGTGTTAGAAAGGAGTTGAAGATTTGCTTGCCTTGTGGAACAAATTGTTCCCAGGGCTACTTTCGATCTAGTACATGTAGTGAAAATGCTGATAGGGTATGCACTGCTTGTTCCCTTTGCCAGAACAGCTCTTGCTGGGATGTTTGCGGGCTTCCTTCTTCGGTGAGGGTTCATCAGAAGCAGCAGCAACATATAAAGAAACTAGTGATCTTCATTGGCTCTTTTGTGTCAGCTTGCTTGTTAGTTTCAGTTGGATGGTTCATTCTTCCTAGGAAGAAGACTAAAGGTGAAGAGAATCAAAAATGTTGCTGCTGTTTTTGTGTAGGAAAGCCAGTTGCAGAGGCTGATCCTGACCCCAATCCGCAACCTGTTCTATCTTTAACTACATATGTTGGGGATGCACAAGTGTTCCGTCTTTCGGAACTGAAAGATGCAACACATGGTTTCAAGGAATTCAATGAGCTTGGAAGAGGAAGCTTTGGTTTTGTTTATAAGGCTGTTCTTTCTGATGGTAGGCAAGTGGCAGTGAAAAGGGCTAATGCTGCCACAATAATTCACACTAACAGTCGTGAATTTGAAGCAGAATTAGATATTTTGTGCAGCATAAGACATAGTAATATTGTAAACTTGTTAGGCTATTGTGCTGAAATGGGAGAGAGGTTGCTGGTTTATGAGTTCATGCCTCATGGCACACTTCATGACCATCTTCATGGTGACCTTTCTCCTCTAGATTGGAGCTTGAGGTTGAAGGTATCATTGCAGGCTGCAAGAGGATTGGAGTACCTTCATAGTGAAGTGAGACCGCCCGTGATTCATCGGGATATGAAGACCTCAAACATTCTGTTGGACTCTGATTGGGAAGCAAGAATTGCAGATTTTGGACTTTTAAGTGCTAATGACAGGGATTTAAATGCAGACATGGAGAGTGATGTGTACAATTTTGGAGTTGTTCTGCTAGAGGTATTAAGTGGACGGAAAGCATACGACCGGAACTGCACACCTGCTGGTGTGGTCGAATGGGCATTGCCTTTGATCAGAAGCGGAAGAGCAGCTGCCATTATCGACCGGAATGTAGCTCTACCTCGAAACGTAGAACCTCTCCTTAAACTTGCAGATGTAGCTGAGCTTGCTTTGAGGGAGAATCCCAGTGACCGTCCAACAATGTCTAATGTGGCAACTTTGTTGGATCAGATTATGGCAATGGGATTGACATTGTAAGACCTTATTCTATTCTATCATTCATTCATCAAGGTTCATTCATCATCTCTTGATTCCCTTGTAAATTGGAGCATACACAATTGCTTTACAATTATTTCCAACTTCACATCATGTTTGTATCAACATCACTAGCCCCTTTGCAATGAATTTTGGAAACTTGCAACTTCATATCATATTTGTACTAAGAAAAGGGAAAAAAGGATAAGAAAGTTTGGATGGCCTTACAAATAATAAACGGTCATATCATATGTATTAATTATTATTTTTGTGTTTAGCTTTTGAATTTGAAGCCTGTACTTTACTGAGACACCGTACACATGGTCCTTTGTTTTTCACTGACCTATCACATTCAGTGTTTGCCTATTAAAGAAGCCAAGAGTCATGTCCTCTATTTCTTTTTTTTTTGGGTAATTCCAAAAATATATATTTTTATATATCATTAAGTAAACAAGTAAAATTTGTAAATTATATATTTTAAATCAATTATTTAATACTTTAAAAATTAAATTTAATTAGCATTTACAAATTTAAATGTATCTTCACTTCTAAGTTTAAACTTTTAGGTAAATTCTAAGAATTTTTTATTACTATTTGAAATTATAACATTTTATATCAAGAAACTCTTAAAAAATTTTATTCTAGCAATTCAATAACTCGGTCCGATTTTAACTCAGATTAACCGAATCACGGGCGGGCTAAGGACCAAAATAGTTCAGTCTGACTGGACCACAAATCCAAGTCAAACCGAGCATGGAACTACCCTACCCAACCCGTGGGTTGACCAGAATGACAAAAATAAAATCGTTTGTAATTTTTTAAAAAATTAATAAGGATGGGTCGGGCCAAAAGCGACAGGGCTTGATCGGCCCATTAACATCTCTAATGAAAATTCTATTGAAATGCTGGGCTAAAATGGAAAAGACTTCTATTATTGCAAGTTAAAGTTAATTTTAGTCAAAAATACTTAAATTTGATCCTTATAGATCATGACTTCTAAATCATATTGTGGATTTATATGCAGGTGAATTTATTTTAGTAATCAATTCTCTTCCTGCAATGAATTATTTACAGACTCAATTTGTCAAATATTTAACATCTAAAATTGAAAGAAGAAGATGTTAAAGATATGATAATCAACTCAATGTCAAGTTTCATTTTATTTTCAAATTAAATATTATGAAACAATATCAAAATTGATTTGGAATAGCATTCTAGTTGTCTCTTTTTTTAATCCTAAATTGTATATTTATTTACATATTTAATTTTTACCATGTCTTATATGTATTGTATTACTTAATTTATATGTTTAGTTACATGAATTTATTAATATTTTATATTATTATTAATTTGCACTACATGTAAGTATATCAAAAATAACATTAGGGATGACAATGAGTCAGTCCTGCCAAATTTTTTAAAACAATTTTTTTAAAATTAAAAATATAAAACAATGTCTTTTTTTAATTGAGTCTAGGACTAAGCTGCCCAGACTTAAACCTAACGCTTCTAAGCAAAATAATGTTATTTTGTTTAGAAGAATTGAACATGAAGTTGGTCTAAGCCTAAGTCTAACTCATAGGTCAGTTCATTGAAACATCTAAATTTAGACTCATAAGTTGACCCATTAATTACTATCCCTAAATAATATCTCTACCATGTAAAGATAGAAATGCATATTATTGAATCTCCACATTTCAAGAGGAATCTTATTAGGTATTGTTAGTGTTTTTGTTTATATTTACTTACTTTATATTTTAAATTTAGAAAATGACCTTTAAATTGAATGAAACCCTACGTCCTAGTACTCTGATTGTCATGCTTTTTCTAGTCATTCTGAATAACCTACCCTCTTGCTTGCAAAAGCACAAACCAAGTCTTACCTAGCAGCTTTTCTTTCACTTTTCTTTGAAAACCTCAAAACTTGAACAAAATGAGGGTACTTGATCACCCTATTTCATTCACATATTTAAACATATGTAAGAGAAACATGTAATCCCTTTTTTCTTAATTAAGAGGCATTTGATATGCTTAATTATTTCAAACCATTAAGAATGTACAATAAATTAGCTTGATTTTATCTCAACTCGATTAAAAGTCTTAATTAAATTTAAATTTAATATAAAATTGGTAAATTTTATAATTTAAAATTAGTATAATAAGTTAGATTAAAATCAAATCAAAATTAAAACTCTCATTACTTTTCTTTATTTTCTAAAACACTAATTTATTGTATATGCAAATCCCTACGAAACTACTAGAAGACAAAGCTAGCTAGCTAGGGTTTGGACATTCACAGCATCCACTCTTCACGCTTTGTACACATGATCTTACAGTGTTTTGATGTGAGCCAAGAACAAAGTAGGGTTTCGAACACAAAAAAGAGCTGACTAAGAGAAACGGCGGGGATTATACATAGAACTACTAAATGCTTCTCAAAAGTAGAGAAGAATGACATAAAATGTATGGGAAAGAGTACGACATCACTAACATAATAACATGCGTGTCTCTTTTCTTTTCTTTTCTTTTTTTCCCTTAGCTTTTCTCGAGGAGTAATGAGTATCCCTAACACATACATACAGACCAAGTAATATAAATTTTGTATTTTTTTAAATAAATTTACCTAACCTTAGTTCCTGGTCTCTTGGAATATGTGCGATGAACTTGGTTGGCCATTATACAACCTAACTTCAAAAGGGTCGGTAATGAAGAAGTTCTTGTTATGTAATCCAATCCTATCAAGTCTTCTGTTAAGTTATTATTATAATATTATGATTAAATCTACTATGCTTAAGTTGTATAAATTATGCAAAATGTTAATTAAAATATTTTGAAAAGCTCAAATTTTGTTAAAATAATTATCCTAAATTAAAGTGAGAGTTTGAACCATAACAAAGATATTATAATTAAACGATTATTTAAGGTGTTAATTAAATTATTTTCAAAATTTTGACTTTATTAAAAAATTTATAATAAACTAATTAAAGTGATAGTTTAGGCTATAATTATAATAATGTAATAGATAAAAGTAAAAAAAAGTTAACTTAATCACAAGGCTCCTTGCTTTGTGGAGATCTTAAGGATGGTCATATATGTAGTCTTTCTTTTATATTTTTATAAAGAGGTTGTTTGTTTAATTTAAACCTGTAAGCTAATGATTACAAAGAGGCAACTAAGAGGCTCACCTTCAATAAATAAAAGTAAGATGATAATAAAAATATTTTGGGTTTATTAAAATGTTGATAATAAATTAAAATTAAAATTCACATTCCAATCACAATATTACGATTTAATATTGAAACAATTGTTCTTTATAAATTAAGTAAAATATTAATTAGAATTTTTTTGAGATTTAATAAATTAAAATAAATGTTCGAACCATAATTACAATATTATAGCGATTATAGAATAATTAATACGTTAATTAAAGTACTTCAAATTAAAGAGCTCTCCAGTTTATGAACCTTTTTTTTTTTAAGGATGAAACAGATCAGAAGAAGTGCCGAAGCTGGCAGGCACATGACAGGTCTGGGACCTGCCTGCTCTCATCATCACAATATGTGGGTCGTGGGTGAGTTTGTGAATATGTGTGTGCGTGAATGTGTTGTATCGAGTGTGCAGTTCGAGGCGTATAGAAGAAGAGAAAGGTCACAAAAAATGGCCTGTCAAGCTTGCTTCAGTCCAAGAAACTGAGTTCTATTTGTATTTTGCTTACTATACGTACATGTATATTAGAATATATGTGTATATATAGATAGATACAGAGCATAAAAGGGTTTGCTTAGGGTTGGATCACGATAAAGATGAAGATGATCAGTAGAATATCAAAACAGGAGAGACACTTAGATGCATACAAACAGAGTGGAAGATACCCGTAAGTATAATCTCTGACACAACGATTCCCACACTTAGTTGCTTCCAACACTATACACGATAAAAGATTTAATTTTTTTTCCAATTTTAATAAACATCTTTCAACAATCTTTCCTTTCTGCTTTTTGGATCGTTTACCATTTTCTACATACAATAATGAAAACAAATTCGACCACCTTCTTAATCTTGCAGCCTTTTCAAAGACACAGAAGGAAGGAAGATCCATCCCTCTCTCTATTCACCTTCTCACCACTTTCTTTAATACTCTTTTCCTTTTTTATATACTATATTTTATCACAGGCATGCACGCATCAACTTGTTTTGTTGCATTCCAAGTGCACTTACTCGGTCTCCACAGTTGGTTTTTTAGGTATCAAACCACTATTTAATAATGAAAATCTTGAACTAATTAATATTTTAGTTTGAGTTTTAACTTTTCGGTTTGGTTTAATTTAATAAGCTTTGTTCAATCAGTTTATTAATTAATTGATTATTTTTTAAAACTAATTATTTTGTAAAAACCAAAATAAACCTATTAATTTTTATTTAATTGTCTCTTTTTTTAATTAAACTTTAAAATTTTCAATATGCAAAAATAGTCTTTTTCAATCATTTTTAAAATTTTTAAATTTCAATATTTAACCGATTTTATAACAATTTAATATCAATTGAACCTCTTAAACTTTAAATATTTTATCTTACCGATTTAACTTTATATCATTTGTTGGTGTATTGATCGAATTGAAGGGTTTTTCATTTTTTTTCTTTATTTTTTTGGGTTTCCTTTAAGTTCATTTGTTTTTTAGTTTCCCCGATGACATTTCTTGTCATCAATTCTTGTCCGTGAGCTTTAACTTTTGTGTTGGTTTTTTGTGAAACAAGCATATATGTGCATAGTACATACTTTTTTTTTTTCTTGCTAGCCCTTTGAGTGTTACTATTTGCTTAGTTAAATTTGTTAACACTCGACCCAAGTTTGAGATTATTCATACTTATAAGACTCTAATATGAGTTATAATTTTTTAATTCATATTTACGTTACGAATTATAATTATAATTACAATTATATTATATTGTATTATTCAATTTGATTGTTATTATATATATGTATTGTTTGTGATTTCAGAAACTATTGAATTAAGAGGACATAATATATGACAACAATTATCTGTGGGAATCTGACAAAAAATAGGATTGGAAATTTTCTTATGACAAGAACAGTACTGTCGACTTCATTTTTGAAGGCGAAGCATATAGGTCCAAAAGAGCAAGTTGAGAACAAAGAAACCTTAAGTACAAAGAAATGAGACGAGACAGAGTCTTGTCAACTCATCCACTAGCAAAGACAACTTATAAGTGGAACTTTTTTTTTTTCAATGATGATTATTAATCTCTTACTAGTCTTGACATGATATACGATTGATACAATCGTCCGCTAATTTAGGGTTTTATGCACAAAGCTGGGGTTTTACTCCTCTTTGAATTGCACTTTCTCAAATTTGCATTTTGATAATTTATCTTCTGAATAATTCGTTGCAACTTTGGAGCAACCGGTAAGGTTGTGCATTTGTAATTGGAAGGTTACATATTCGAATCACAAAAATAGATTTTTTGTAAAAATATAAAGAAAAGGTTACGTACAATTGATGTTCCTCTCTTGACTTTCACAAAATGAAGAACTTTATGCATTGAAGTCCTTAACTTGACGTTGTCTATTTTCTGAATAATTTATGATGGAAGAGAGAATTCAATATTTTCTAAAAAGTACTCAAATCAGCAACATAATTGATCCAAATCATATTAATCTGAACTTTTTCAGTCAGATTTTAACAAATATTAGAAAATAAAACATAGTGGTATAACAATTTACTGGTGTATCGCTAAAGGAGTTGTAATCTAAGTTGAAAAACATAAGGTTAAATATTCTTAAACTTATTTTTATGGAAAGGAATTTAATTATTTTATTATTGAAAAATTGTGTTATAAATTTTTTATGGTTTAAGAAACTTTAGAAAAATCCTCTAAATTTTAAAATTATTTAAGGAAAATTCTTCTTCTTAAATCAGTTAAAAAATAACAACGAATCACATACAATGTGAATATCATACATGAACTAATCAAATGTTATTGATACAACATCCCAACTCAGTTCTTTAATTAGATTCAAACTAATTAAATTTGACTTAAATTAGTAATTTAAAATAGTTATAACAAATTATTAAATTGAGTTGATTTTAATCAGTTTTGTTCAAATTTAAAAGTTAGAAACATTTGATTGGTCCACATATGATGTTCATGTCTATGTGCTTCGCCATTATTTTTTAATTAAAATATAAAAGAAGTGGGTTTTTCTAGAATATTGAAAACTATAATTTTTTAATTTTAAATATTAGGAGAGCTTTTCAAAAAAATTTAAATTGCATAAGAGTTTTATATCTTTAACCTTACAAATAACTTAACATTTTTAATATTAAAAAAATAATTTCCTAAAAAAATAAAAAATTAAATGGTATAACATGAAGAAAAGGCAAGGTATAAATGTGAAGAGAATTTATAGATAAGTCAAAAGGATAATGACATGAGGAGATAGGCTTAAGGTGGCCTTTAATTCTTGACTTGTGAGCATATCTTTGTCTCTTATATATATTAATATAGACCCACACAAGGGTGTAGAGGTGTTGAATGGCTAGGGATCAAAGCACCTGTTAAGTGTATATCAGCTTCCTTTAGTTTTTGGTCCTCAACTTGGTACCATATGTGCTTTGAACTTTCTTTCATAATCATACAATAGTTCCCATAAAAGCTAAATCATCAAATATTGCTTTATCAAAGATTTTGTAGATCCTTACTTTAGTTGGGTCCCAAAACTCTTACAAAGTAAACCATTTCTTTTCAAATTCACTTCTAAGTACTCATTTGGGTTTATTCACTAATTTGTTGCTTAGCTTGAAAGGAATGATTACTTTGAGTTGATTTAGTAATAAAAAAGTGTTATAATTTAAAATAATTAAAATAAATCTTATGAAATTAAACTTGATAAACACTATTTGTTAATTTATAATTAGAAGTAATTAACTTCGTGATCATTACTAAATGAACATAAATGATATCTTTTATATAGAGTTAAAAAATAAATTTTAAAAATTTAGTGACTTAATTACACGAGTTAAAGCTTATTAATATTCTAAAAAATTATTAGGTTTAAATAAATAGAATAATATGTTTTAATTAGTAATTTAAAATGGTAATTATAGCCTGGTTAATATAATTGATTTGACCAACTATAACATCAACTGTTTATTTAAAAACATTTGATAAAATTAAGTGTTTAGTATTAACAAATTACAATATTTATTTAAAAATGTTTCGTAAAATTAAGTGTTTAGTATTAATAAATTACAATAGATATCCTCATAGGATACCAAATTGCAGCAGTTCCTTGGTTTATTTATGAACATGAAGCTACTTGGTCTTGAAATTCATATGCCCTCAAAAATCCATCCAAAGAATTTATGTTTTTCAGATCTGAAACGAAAGACAGGGAGACATACACGAAGGACCTGACAACTTTTGTTTTTGATGTCAACCCTAAAACTCCATTGGTGGCCCTTCTTAACCAAAAACAAAAACAGAAAATGTAAGATTCTTACAAAGACACTGACTATTCGTAGAACATTCAAACAATAAGATTGTAAGAATCATTGAAAATTTTTGGTTACATGGTCGTGTGACGATTGCATATGGAGCTAATTGATCGAACGTAACAGCTGGCTAGCTAGCAGAATCATTCATAATGTAATCCAAAAGTTGCTGCAAAACAAGAACCGGACACGTATCCAACCAGAAGAGGAAACAAAACCTATGAGATAGAGATAGATCTTCTTGAGATTCCTCAAACATTGTTCACGGTCTTAACTCTTAACCCTTTTTTTTTCAAAACTAGACCCAAATTTAAATTCATAAGATAAAAGATTTAAAATTTAAAAGTTTAATTGGTTTGCTATTATACTATTGTATAATCGATTAAAGATTTAATAAAATTGAAGAATTTAAAAATTGATCAAAAAGATTTTTCCCTCTCATCAAAAAATTTAAAATTTAATTAAAAAATAAGATTAGTAAATAAAAATTAAATTTTAGTTCATAATAATTGATCGATTTTTAATAGTAAAGATTATTATACAAATTAGAACAGAAAAATTAAAAAACAAATAAAAAATTAACCAGTTTAAACTTTTCAAAACTAATTAATCTTTAAAACATTAGTTTTAACTAAAGTTATTATTTACCATAATTACCGTTATCATATGCATGATTACATATCATATGACCATAAACTAAAGATTTTTAATAAGAAAATACTCATAAATCAGTGAAAAGTATAAATTACATTATTTGAGTATTTTTGTTCATATTTTAAAATTTATTTTTTATACATGAATTAAAAAAGATGAATAATAAAAATGGGATATACATAAACTTGTTTCTTTTTTATTTTTGTTCCTTTTTTTTCACTTTATCTTAAATAAAAGGAGAATAAGAGAAAGTAGAGATAGAGAGAATCCATGTGTTTCCAAGCACTTCCAGACAAAGTGAGCTTCAGAGGAGAAAAGCAACCTTTGCTTTACCACCTAGAAAAGGAGATTTCAAAACCACCACAGAGGGTTAGCTTAGGAAATTGAGTGGTTTAGTAACCCAACCCTACACTCATTTCCCTGTCTCTCTAATGATGATGATGATGATGGTGGGGTGGTGGTGTCTATATTTAGTTGCAAGCTTGTGGGTGCAACCATGTCCATATATCTTCACACCTTTTCCTTCTTTTCCTCTCAAAACAACCCCATAAATTTAGCCAAACCTCCATAAGTTTAGCCACTGGTTTGCTTGTTTTGTGCCAAATCATAAGGGTTTTGTGGGGTTTGAAGCCTCCATTTGATTATGACCCAGTTTCTGCTTTCCATAGATCTCTCTATTTAATCTCCTCCATAAATAAAAATTCCTCTCCTTCTCACCTTCTTCTTCAATCCCTTTCCCTCTCTCTCTCTCAACCCAACTTCAAGGTCATCAGATGATGATCATCCTTCGAGAAGATGATCTCTAGCAGCAGTAGTTGTAGAACCCGTACATATGCACGTCTAGCTAGAGTTTTCATGTATTCATTAAAAAAAAAAGTACTCATTTAGATGTTTATATGTGCATGTTATGTATTATTATATATCATGCATACAGATCGTATGTGCCTGGCTCCCTGTATGCCATTTGCAGAGCTCATCGGAGCATCGATGGCCTCCGTGGATGGCGTATGAGGAGCCAAGCATATGTTCCCATGTGTATTAGCACATGATATGAACATATTTTGCAGGTTTATCTTCATCTTATTATAGTTCAACTAGTTGTTAACTTTGAAGACTCAAGGTTTTGTATCGTAATTCACAAGGATTCAGGACTCTCGCGTGTAAGCCAAGGTACTTTTAGGTTGATGCTTATCTTCTTACCACTTTCTAGGGTTCTTTATTAGGGTTTTTGATGTGATGTGATGTTTCTTTACAGAGAATATTATCGATAGTTTCTTTCAGGAATAATTCCTCCTTCACCTGATGGCCTCGGTCGCTCACGCTGAGGCTCAGGCTCAGGTTATTACTTTCTTTAAGATTGATTTCCTATCACGTGACAAGCTTTTCTTCTTCTTGGAAATGGAGGTCCTGTAAGAAAATTAACACATACCCTCTTCTTCTTTCTTTCTTTTTTTCTGACAACCTAGGAGTTACATTACATGTCGCCTATCCATCATGTAACATGCTTTATCTAATGGACAGCTCAGGTGATTCATGGCCACAGATTCAGTGTCCGTGAAAGCTTTTTTGCCTGAAAGAGAGGGGAGAAAGGAAAAAAGTCCCATAAGCTCAGGGTCAAACCCGAAAGCTCACAATCCAATATTTGATATCATGAGCAATAAAAAGTCTCTGCAGGTCATTGTATCTGTCGTTATCAGTTTCATTAATTAGTTGAAAGTCACTTAACAAACAAATGTCTGGTTTTGATCGAAACCCGGTTAATGTAAGCCATTTTGATCGAAACATCCTTGGCTTTTCTTCTGTTTTCCAGTTCTATATAATGATATCCATATATATAGTCCAAGTAGCTCATTTTCAGTTCAGATTGAACGTGAAAATCTCCTGAAACTGAAAAAGGAGCCTGATAAGCTGAGCAAGTAGGGTAAAACTGTTGCTAACCAGAAGAGCTTCACATGTTCGTGTAACATCAGAAACATAGAAACCCTCAACTTTGTTATATCATTACTTTTATAACACGCATTTAAATCTTATCAAGAAGAAGCTGTTCTTATACGTTAAAACTTCCTATATGTAAGCTCTATGTCCATGACCTGAGCTCACCTGCAACACACAACACAGTCCTCAGATGCTTAGGGTAATCTGCATTAAAAAAACCATAGGCCTAATCATCACAAGCCCCTGTTAGCTTATTGGGAATAGTCTTTTCTCTTTAAAGTACTAATCACATAGCCTTAAAAAAAAATTCAAAGTGTTTTTCTCCTCTCTTTTTCTTGGTCTTGAAGAGATTGAAGCGAAAGGAAAAAGAAAAAGGGTTATGGGGAAAGTGAAAGCGTATGTGCGGATGTGTGTCGTTCCAGGAGCAGCAATTATAGGGTTAGAGAGCAGTGGACCCCACACATCATTTCTTGTTTCTTTCTGATTGGCCAATAGGGAATATTGGTATCTGGTCAAAGCAGGTCAAAAGGACATGTTGGTCAGGAGAAACAAAGGACCACCTTTTCAAGATCTCATGAAATCAATTGTGGGGATTTTGGGGGGCACCATTGCAAATTTCTCCTCTCTTTTTTTCTCTCCTTTTTATACGTGATGATTCATAGTCATCATCACTTCTTCAATGCTTTTTTTTGTGATTCAACTTGTGAAAATAAATTCTAAATACATAAATGTACGTAGAGTGGAGTGTAGTTTACAAGCAAAAGATTCTTATGCCATCTAAGGAATTCACCATTTATACATATATAACCATTGAATAAAACTTTGAAGCTTTGAGATCTTTCTGAGTTTATAATGCACTCTAAACAAGAGTTCATGTCTAAAAGAAAACATAGTTCAGATTCTAATAATATCAAATCACTCTGTTGTAAGTGATTTCCATAGTTAGAGAAGATGTAAATGTAATTGTGATAGTTAGGATGTAATTTAAAACCTCGATGTGTATTATAGTAAGATGGTTAGGATTAGTTTTGATCCCTTTTTCTCACTTATCCATTTCTAAAAAGAAGAAAGACTAATCATTTTGTTACAAAAAGGGTTCAAACTGAGCTTGCTGCTAAGAAGACTGGAGTTGTTTTTGGCCAATTTTGACATTCATAAAGTTGCTGACGAGTCCTGGTTTTGTGATGTCCTTGTTGCTGCTGAAATTGATCTCATTTCTCATCAGCTTAAGTGCAGTTGACATGTTTGGTCGAAGCCCACATTTCTCCTGTACACAGAGCAGACCAACCTTGAGGAATCGAATCGCTTCAGCTTCTGCAAAATTTCCTTCTAACAATGGATCCACCAACTGCAGAAGCATATCAGTCTTGTACATGTCCCATGCCTGCACCCACCATACATTCCATAGAAATAAACTTATATGTTTACATATTTGTGAATATCTTTTTTTTTTCCAACAACATATACCTCAAATCAATCAATCTAATGAATTTTTAGTTTTGTCTTTAACTTGCCAATTTGCATACATATGTAACACGGTACCTTGTCTACAAGGAAGTGCTCTCCAAGCTCCAAGTCGAAATCAATGGCCTTCCTTCCACTGATAATCTCAAGAAGCAACACTCCAAAGCCGTACACATCTGATTTCCTTGTCAAGTGACCAGTGAATGCGTATTCTGGGGCAAGATACCCTCTTCAGAACAAATCAAAACACCATTCAGTAACCTGTTACATATGGATGACCAGAAAGCTGCAAAGTCGTGGCAAGGAGAAATTTAGATTCAGGAAAGTTTCTCCACTTACAATGTACCGGCGACCCTTGTACTTATGCGACTGATATTCTCTGGAAACAACTTGGAGAGACCGAAATCTGAAATTTTAGGAGTGAGCTTATGATCCAGAAGGATATTGCTAGCTTTTATATCTCGATGAACTATACAGGGATTGATCTCCTCATGGATATGTGCGAGTCCTTGAGCTATACCGATCGATATGTCTCGTCGTACTTTCCAACTTATGAACATATTGTCGAATGTTGTTGTGTTACGAGGATCTGAAGACTTTGTACTTAGGATACGAGACAGATTGCCATTTTCCATGTAATCGTAGACAAGAATTCTGCAAGAACCATTGATACATCCACCACGAAGGTTTACAAGGTTTTCATGGCTAATGCTGGACATTGAAGCTATCTCGGACATGAATTCTCTTTCTCCTTGTTTTGATTCTGCAGATAGAACTTTGACAGCTACAACTTGCCCGTCCTGGAGTCTTCCCTTTACACCAAAAACCAAACCACAAACGTCATTGACATATACGAGAAGTTTCAGATTCAAGTACGAGAATAAGACGGTATCTTGTACCTTATAAACAGATCCAAATCCACCTTCTCCAATTTTAGTTGATGGATGGAAGGAATTGGTGGCAGCTTCAAGTTCAGAAAATGAGAATTCATTAACGTTTTGACGATCTGGCATACCTGTAAATCAAGATCTGTGGTCACATAGTGTGAAAATGTAATGAAGTCAATTCGATACCACTTGATAGATTGAGCCATCAGGATTGAAAATCATTTCATTGGAATAGAAGAACATCAATAATTTTTTGCACCGACTAACTTCTTCCGACAAGATTGGACCCATTACAGAGACTTCCTAGCGTATAACCACTACCAAAGCAATGAACAACAATAAATTCTCCATTTCCAGATGCAACTTGACGAATATATAAGTGCAAAAACTGAAGTTGAAGAAACTTGGCAATTTGTCATGTTCATTTATCTCAATACATTAAAAGGTGACCCCATTAGAGATAGTTTGTTAATATCTTACAGTAACTAAACACACTTTAACCGTATCAAGTAATAGGTTAATCTTTCAACTTTGAACATGTAACTAACCAACTTCTTTTTCTTTTCTTTTTTTCATAAATTATAGTTCTTGCAGTCCAAACTCATACGTAAAACATAGTAAGTATGTTAAAGGGGGTTCCGGGACGGTGAAGAGAAAATAGCTTCTCAGATTCTGCAACTTCTTGGACATGAATGGATGCAGAGTGTTTTGAATAATGCAAATAAACAAACAAACCTAAGCTCGGAGAGCAATCATCACCGGCTGAAATCTTGTACGAGGAAGAAGAGAAGCAGTACTTGAAGCTGAAGCAAGAGTAAGAAAACAACTTATTAACAGAAGAGCTAGAGGAGCTACTGCTTCGTGTTCTTATTCTTTCCTTGACCCTTCTCAAGGGTGAAAAGCTCTCAGTATCCATTTTCCAACAAACTCAGTGTAATTCAGAAATTCAAAGTACGAGAGTATAGTAAAGAGGAAGAGGCAGAGATGAGGTTAAGACATAGACATGTATATATACATAAATGTACATTATAAGGATTTGTCGTAAGATGGTTCCAATACATGTCACATTACGTAGGGCGGCGCAGCGTGGCATTATAGATTAAGCTGTTTCTTACGAAAGTCTACAAGCAAGCATTTGTGTGCCATGTTGACTTTCTTGATGGAGGCCGACCTAATCACTATATAGTATATAAGTGAACCCAATAATTGGACTTGGGATTTGGGTAAATTATAAGAAATGTATAAGTCTTTGTCTTTTACTAAATTAAATTTTGATGTGAGGAGAGAATGCTGCAACTTGGTTTGGACAGGCTTGAGTTTACTGATTAAGCCATCATGTTTGGAATCGATTCTTTGTAACACTCTGTTTTAAGCTACTGTATTATTAATTAGTTTCCTAATTGAGCAGCTTATTATTATTATTAGTTTGGTTATTCATGAGGTGTCCTAAGAGAGTCCCAATTATGAGAAGACACCTTTAAGTCATCCACACCCAGATTAATCTTCCCTCGATCCGGTAGATCCCTTGCGAGAAACAAAGCTCTGGCTCCAAGTTTTAAACGGCTGCATACATAAGGAGATTCGAACCTGCGACCTCACTTAAACCAGGAGAATCTCTTACTAACTCACCGGCGCCTTGGGGTTATAGAGCACCTTATTATTAGGATTTGAGAGAGTAGTTCCTTAAGAACGCACATAAAGATTAGAAATAACCCCTCCTTATATGGTTTGACCATCATTCAAATAATTGGAATGGGAAGAGGAACTTACCAGTCATTAATTAGTTATACATCTCAAGCCATTTTTAATCAAAACCAATTTTGGTAGGATTGAACAAAGAATTGACTATTGAGGGTCTAATAAGTGGAGAATTAGATGAAATAACATGTAACTTTTAATTAAGTTGGATGTGATGACCTTGCATTATGAGGCAAGTCCATTCAAAGTAAATGCTAGTCAAGCTTAAGAACAAGTCCTCTTTTAGTTGATCTCTTAGCAGCCCCAATGACCAAATCCAAGTCCTTGTATCTCCTTATATTTAGGAAGGACTCCACTATGATATACAGTAGATAAGCTTTTAAACATGTATTTCACTTATTTTTCAAAAGACCGTTATTAATTTGATTTATTAAAAATTAGAATATTAAAAAATTTTCGCATTTTGTAGGTAATTTTAGTAAAAATTAAAATATAATTTGCACAAATAAACAAATTTATACAGCTAATCCAAATTAATTTTAATAAAAAAACGACAATGTTATAGATATTATTGATCTAAAAGTAAATCCATTTTATTGAAAAATAGTAAGAGATTTTTAAATTAGATGAACAATAGATTTCACATATAAAGAATTCTTAATAAAATAATTTAATAGAAATTTAGTAAATATTTTAAATATTTTTATACCACAAGATACTTTCAAATAATTTAAAATAATAAACATAATTTTAAAAATAAATAATATGTTTCATAATTTTATTTTATTCAAACATTACAGCATACAGTAAAACCTCTATAAATTAATATTGTTGGGATCATGATATTTATTATTTTATAGAGATATTAATTAACCGATAAATTAATATTTATTAATTTAAGGAGATTTTTGTAATTGATTGAAGTTAAATTTTGATTACATAAAAAATTATTGTATCTTAAAAAAATTAGAGATGAGCTCCAACTAAACTTAAATTTTAAGAAGAAACAAATAACACTAGAATCATATTTCACTAAATTGTCTTAGTTATATTTGTGTAAGTTTATATAATTATTAATTTATGATATTAATGGGACCCTATATTTATATAGGGGTATTTTGAAAATATATTATCTTATTATCTTATCGAAATTTCTTAAATTTTCAACTAACCCAAGTCAAAACCGAAGAAAAATATTATCTTAGAAAGTTTATTAATTTACCGAGCATCAATTTAAAGAGGTTCTACTATATAGTAATAAGAAACAATCCTCAAATTTAATGTATGCATTTAATTTACCTAATTTCACCCCTTTTTTGCATGAAATTCATAAAGTTTAATTAGTAATTACAAGTTGGCTTTCCTCTAATGAAAAGGATAATCTCTGACCCACCTAACCAGGACATATCATTGCCTCCACCACAAGCTTGTCGTGCCCTATGACTACAAGAAGAGATTTCAAGTCAAAATTGGTGTCTTGTTTTCTACACTTAAGCCTATATTTAATGCTATGTTTTGACACAGATCCAATCCAAGCCCTGACCATGCATGCATGTTAAGACAAAAATATAAGAATTCCCACGTTTTAAAATACCATAGCTCATGTGATGATCTTCAAATCATTAAGGTTTACTTCGTTTTTCAAGATGGGAATTATTGATTTGGAAGTCCATTTTATCGCCTACTCGACTTTTCTTATTACCTACTGTATAGTCTTGGATAAAATAATTTTGGTGAATGAATACGTTACCTCTAGAAGCCTACTGGATCCAAGTTCCTGTTTTTTTTTTTCTACCATATAACCCCTAATTATGTTTGGCATTGGGTCGGCCGATCTCGGGTCCATCCAAACTTGAATCCGACTCGAAAATTTTATATTTACGCCTGACTTAAAATTTAATCAAATTGAATCGAATTATCTGGTTTTGGTTTAATTGAATTAGATCAAATGTTGGAATTGATTTTTTTATATTAAATTTTTAAGGAGATTTAAGATCTTTTATTTGTAAAATTTTAGAAAGAATTTTTAAGAGTAGGTTTTGAGTTCAAATTTTATATACTTAGATTTTTTAATTTCTAAAATACTTAATTTTCTTAAACATGAACTTTCAAATAATTATTCAAGTTGTGATCATCATTTTATTTTTAATCTTTTTAAATAATTTATGGGTTATTATATAAATATATATCTTTATTTAGTGTATATAAAAATAATATTATGATTTTTTTCATTGACTAAATTTTTGTGATTTCCTTTATTTGACCTAAATTCTAACAAACAAACTAGATTCACTCACTTTTTGTATGGTTTTATAACTATGAATATTACGTAGTAGTTATACATAATACACATTTAAATGATAAAAAATATTAAATACTCAAAGATATGGTACTTTAAAATTTTTAATACTAAAAAGACTTAATAATTTAAAATAATAATAAAGAATTATCATTTTTACTCTTAAAATAAAACTAAAAATTAACACATTTTGACCACATCATAGATTTAAGATTTTTTTAATTAAAAAAAGGATAGGGAGTGAGCAAATTGATAGGAAGAGATCTGGGACGGTTAAGTCACCTTTGGCAAGGCAAATGGTGAATTTATAGCGTCAGATATATTTGGTGAAAATAGCATCCCAATGTTGTAGAGTGCACTAGTCTTTGTTAGGAATCTTCAAAATTGGTAGATTCTAACAGGCATATTTAAGTGTTGTATGGAGTGTTTTGAAATTCAGACCGGACATCGAATTGGAGGCCTTACTAGTTACCGGTTTGACCGGTTCAACCACCAGTCAAACCGGTGTGACGTCATAATTATGTAATAATTATATTTAATTATATATAATATTAATAATATTTAAAAAATACAAAAATATATCAAATAATATAAAAATATTAAAAATAAAAAATTTATTGAACCAGTGGTCGAACCGGACCGGTTCGATCGGTTCCCACTGGTTCAATTAAGAACCGATTTTTAGGAGTGAACCGGATCGGATAGCCAACCGATCACCGGTCGAACCGGCCAGTCCGGTTCGGTTTTTAAAACAATGGTTGTATGTCTTTGGTTTGTTTTTTGCTTCAGTGAATTTTTCTCAGCAACTTTGATAAGAACTATGTATAATTATTCACGTGAGGGATAAAATCTCTCATATAGCTGACAATTTCAAAGAATTGTTGTATTTGTTTATTAGTGAAATTATCATCATGAAAGTTTCACTAGTTCAGTGATGATATGTGAACCGGGTTGATGATATTCATCGTAGAAATGTATATCCAAATATTCTATCAGAGTTGCCCAATATAACTCTTCTTTGCCAAGAGCATAATTCTATGTTGCTTTGTGAGATCCAAGAAAGATTTGAGTAGGTTCTGATATTCTTTGCGAGTCTTAGAGTTTAAAAAGATGTCATTAATGTAGACCAAAGGACTTTAGAGAATGAGCTTATAAATCTTTGTCATGGCTTGTTGAAATAATGAGGGGCAACCTTGAGTTCAAACGCCATGACAGTCCATTAATACTGGGTGTTCGGAATACAAGAGGTTGTTTTATATCTTTTCAAATGATCAATTTCCAGATGCTAAAATCCATCTTTTAAGTCAAACTTGAAGAAGATGGTAACTTCCTTGAGAAATAGTAATTGACTACTAATCTTTAGCAATGAGAACTTATCATCTTGTAAGAAAGTATTAAGAAGTTTATAATCAATGACTAATCTCTTTTTTTTCGTTTTTGTTCAGACATTTTGTTGACATAAAAAGACTGACAAGCCCAATTAAATTTAGGAGACTCAATTAATCCTTGCTAAAGAAAGATAACACATTCTTTCTGCGCAAATTTCAAATCATACTTGGATAAGTAGTCTTAGTAGGATTGATGTCTTCGCTCTTCTTGAAAAGAAGATAGATAAAGAAATGATGATTCTTTCATAAAGGATTGGAATGAGAGAACTGTACATGATTCTAGGGCAATATTTCAAAAACTAATCTCTTAAAACTTCATATGATGGTGTAAGATTCTTAAAAGATAAGCTTTGAGAGTTGATACCTACAAAAAAGAAAGAGCTTGTATCTCCGCCATTATAATTTAAACGTTTGTTTTCTCTAATCTCTAATAAATAATATATTTATAAGCACAAGAATTGGTACTCCCAGCCTCTGACCAAGGGGCATGAGGTAGATGTTAACAACTGGATGGATAGAGGTAGGCACAGAAAAGTCGAGATGGGATCCTCTGTCCAATATTACCTTGTTTTATTCTGTCCCATAGAATCTCAGTCATTTATTTCGTGGGATTCATGTGGGATCCACCCGAGACTCACGCGGGATCTACATAAATAAATGGCTGAGATTCATTGGACAGAATAAGACAGGATAATATTGGACAGGAGATCTGGACTCAGAAAAGTCGGTAGTTGTTGTTATATAATATTACTAAAAAAGGAAAAGCACAATATATAATCCATCGTACACTTTGAACATGCTTATAATTACCCCCTCTCTCTAGCCCCTTTTTTTTTAATACCAATCTTATTTTATTTTATCTCAACCATATAAATAAATGGTTTCACAAAAATAGATGATTACTTGAAATTTGCAAAATGGGACAGAGGATTATGGCCCCATAATTACAGCCTCCCAACCAACTTTCTTTTTCACAACATCTGTCACTCAAAAACTCTTTGTCTTGTTACTGTTCCATTCATTTCGTTAGTTTGCTTCCAATTACTATGGCTTTTCCTTCTCTTGCTTCTCAGCCATTAAATGGCTCTTCCTCCCTCCTCTTCCCGCCGTCTAGTCTCCGGAAACTCTCCTTATCGACTGTTCAAGTTTCGCTCCGCCCTCGACAAACAAAGCAGCTCCGTCGGTCCCTTTTTTTCTGACTTAATTTCGATAGTGCCCTCTTACTAGAATTGATAAAAATCTGTGCTTTCAGTGAGAAAGGTTTTAACTTTGTAACTCAAGTGACCTCATTGTCGTAATTCAGATATTGCGTTTTGGTGGGTTGTTGTATTTTGAACTCTGAAGCTTGAATTGCCATGTTTCATGGTTAGAATCAGCTCGATGAGGAAAAAATGGTGTTGTTATATTTTAAGGAGTAACAGATTCCAGTATAATGAATAATGATTCCTGAGACAAAGTCAGATAGGAGCTGACCATGATTCTGTTTTCCCCGCTTAATTGAATTCGCGCTACTTGTTTGTTTAAGTCACTTATTCAATTCAGTTTCTGTTCCCACATCGGAGATTGTCTTAATTTTCCCTGTTTACGTATAGCAGAAATACATGCAGTTGGAAGTACATTTGGAAATTATTTTCGTGTAACGACATTTGGAGAGTCTCGTGGAGGTGGTATTGGTTGTATTATTGATGGATGTCCTCCTCGGATTCCCCTGTCTGAAGCTGATTTGCAAGAGGAGCTTGATAGAAGGTAATTTTGTTCTTTTCGTGAGAATCAAGTTTGTTCTTCTAAGATATCTTTGATAAATGTGGGTCTTCGATCTTTCTGTGGCACACATTCTTAAAAAGTTTACTTACTTGATTGCGTTTGAAATGTTAGAAGGTTTTCTGTTTTTCTGTTTGCTGATGATTGTTAATACATTCAAGTACAATTGATAAACCTACTGAATGAAGCTGGATGCTACACTAGGAAAATGAACCTAGTATTTGGTTTGTATATTATGTATTTTTCACTTCCCACATAAATTCGGTTTGTTGATTCGTTTGGCTATCTATTGGCTACAAAGGGCCAGTAATGGATTTAATCCGGTTTGAAATTCATTATTTGATTTTGTTTATGTCCTTTCTTTCTGCATTCAGATTCTTGCCTATGTTTCACAAGTCCATAAGGTTATCCTTCCAGAGGATAGAGTTGATCCTTAGTCTCTTATACTTGATCAAGTACAAATTTGCTGCTTCTGTTCTTTTTTAGTCATATATGGCTCTACCTGCACTATTTACCTGAATTTAAATCATGAATCCTTCATAGATTGAGAGCAACATTGTCAGGTGGCCAGATCCTGAATATGCACAAAAGATGATTGCCGCCATTGATACCGTTCGTGCAAGAGGGGATACTATTGGTGGTGTTGTTACGTGCATCGTTAGGAATGCTCCCCATGTAAGTAGCGATGCTAGCACTTGCTAAATGTTTGACGGGGAGTCAAGAGTGTTGTAAAGATTCTGCATGATAATTGATCACCATTGAATGATGTTATTGTTTGTTAGGGGCTTGGCTCACCAGTGTTTGATAAACTTGAAGCTGAGTTCGGTAAAGCTCTTATGTCACTGCCTGCAACTAAGGGATTTGAACTTGGCAGTGGTTTTGAAGGTTGGAAAAACTTGAATTTGACACAAAATTTAAGTGAGAACTCATAGTAATGATCCTGAAGTATACTTCTAAGTGAGTTCTAGACTCCTGCTTCGATCCGAACGAATCATTGTCTTCGTGGATTTATAATCCTTGCAGGTACTCTTTTGACTGGCAAGCGAACACAATGATGAGTTTTTCACAGATGAGCATGGGAGAATCCGGACTAGAACTAATCATTCCGGTGGAATACAGGTTTGTCTACCCTGCATTCTCTCTGAATGATATTGTTATATGGTAGCATACTGGTTGCTGAGCATCCATATGAAACCGAGCAGGGAGGCATATCCAATGGTGAGATCATTAACATGAGAGTAGCTTTCAAGCCCACACCCATTATTGGAGTAAGTTCTTCACCTTCCACTCCCACTCCCACTCCCACTCTCACCTTCTTCTTCATCATCTTCTTTGTTATGATCTCTTCCAATTTGTCAGATGAAGCAGAGAACGGTGACTAGAGATAAGCAAGAGATTGAACTAATAACTCGTGATCGTCATGATCCTTGCATTGCCCCCCGAGGTAGTTTTCTGTGACCATAACTTGTCACCCTCCAACATCATATTTTGAAGCAAACTTTAGCTTAAATGGAGGTTGCTTCAGATGACTATTGATTTTTCATTGGAATGTTGGTCCAGCGGCGCCTATTGTGGAGGCTATGGTGGCTTTAGTGCTTGTGGATCAACTGATGGCCCAATATGCTCAATCTTATCTATTTCCCATTAATATGGAGCTACAAGAGCCCTTGGCATAGCCGAAGCTCGACTTTCCAAACAATGTGGAAGTTTGATGCTTGAAAAAGTTGCTGTAAACTGTTTGTTTCGCCCCGGAATTGGGATCTAGTTATAGGAGGCGATTTAATACAAAATCAACTTGTAAATTCTGTAATGAATTGTGTTTTTGTGAGTTTCTACTTTTGTGACCTATTTTGATGAAAGAACAAGGGCTTGTAATCAGCGTACAAATTTATCAGTAAGCCAATAAAGTAATTCCTATATCTTTTTTTTCTCAGTAGGAGAAATATACTAAAACTATAAGCTACAAATCAGGAAAAAGCGACTCTTGATATATCTTCTAGTAGGATAGAAGAGCAACCCTCAGGCAGGTTGTGATACCAATAGATACCAAGAGTGAGAATCTTGGCGTGATTTGCTAGCTAATCCACAGCTCGATTAGCTTATGCCTAACTTTTACAACCCACTCACGTTGAATGAGTTGTTGAATCCCGTAGAGTAGGGTGTGGTATGGAACTAATGATGCTTCGGAAAATGTTAATAACTGAACGACTATCTGAGAGTCCACATCGAGTTCCACCTTGCGAAATCGTAGCGTCCAGTTTAGGCTCACGTTCAATGTAACAACAATGGTAAAACCGATCACTAATAGCTAAAGCAAAGAACATGTTCTTAAACAGAAACCATAAAACCAGCAGCAAAGAACATGTTTACTTTTTGGAACATGTTCTTAAACAGAAACCATAAAACCATAAAGCAAAGAACATGTTTGTGAGATAAGTAATACATTATTATTATTATTTAATTTACAATTATTACTTTTTGAATATTTATTAAATAAATAGTTTAATAAATAAAATAATCCTTAAATAAATTATTTAATGAGATTAATTTTAAAATATTTATAAATTATATAAAAACACAAATTTCTCCGTCGCATTAAAAAAGAGTCATTAATGTACGCAACATTTCCTTTGCATTTTTTTATAAAAAGAATATTTTTATGACTTCAACCTCTGGCCATTTGATTACAAAGGAGTAATTTTTACCGATTGCTCTAAGACTTATCCTCATTTTTAAGTTATATATAATTAAAGTTAAGGTGAATTACAATACTCTCACCTTATTTTTTCAAATATTTAAAATTTTAAATTAAAATGCTTTTTAAAAATCAACCTCTTAGAAATTATTACATCATTAACTTAACTTTTTTGGGGATGAAAATTAAAAGATAAACAAAATTTCCAAATAAGGAGTGATTGAACCTTCAACCCTAATCTATAATTCTGTAATCTCTCTTTTCTCAATTTCACCTAAATCTATTAAAACAATGTCTTTTCAGTTTTCACGACCTAACCAAAAATATATACACAGACAATATATATATATACACATATAATAAATGAGTCAACTGCAAGAAAAGGAAAAAGAGGGTAGGTGGTCACTAACTCCCATCTCAAGCACCAACAAATAAATGATATCAACTTGTATATAGATTGACCCAACACACACACCACACCAACCCTCTTACTCATAAACCTCTAGTTGAGCTCTCTATTGGTTTTGTTCCATTCCTTGTTGTTAGTTAAGTTTCCAAACTACTTCTCTCTATGGCTTTTTCTTCTCTTTCTTCCAAGCCCTTCAACGGCTCTTCCTCCTTGGTCTCTCGGCCGTCTGATCTCCGGAAGCTATCTATATCCACCGTTCAAGTCTCGGTCCGACCTCGGCAACCCAAGCAGCTCCGTGAGTCCCTGTTCTTATGCCTTAATTTTTGTTAGTGCCCTCTTGCTAGAATTGGTAAAGATCTCTGCTTTCTGTAAGAAGGTTGTAACTTTGTAACTTGGGTGATCTTATTTTCGTAATTCAGATATTGGGTGTTGGTGGGTTGTTGTGTTATGAACTCTGGAGGTTGAATCATCATGTTTTAATGGTCAGAATTAGCTCGATGAGGAAAAAGTAGTGTTCTTGCATTCGAAAGAGTAACAGATTCATATTCCTGAGACAAAACAGGATAGGAGCTGGCCACTGCCCTGTTTTGGTTGTTGTAACGCGTAAGAATCTTAATGGATAGGGAACTAAAGAGGGACTTTTTCCCCCGTGCTTAATTGAATGCGAGCCAATGGTTCTGTTTGGATCACTTAATCATAGTCAATTCAGTTTCTAGCCCCATATTAGACATTTGCAGCATTGTGTAGAGTCTTGGTTAAGGAGCATATTCCTAATATTTGGTTACTGAACTTTGGCAAGAAGAGATCACGAGTTCACTTTCTGTTTATGCATAGCAGAGATACATGCAGCTGGAAGCACATTTGGAAATTATTTTCGTGTAACAACATTTGGAGAGTCTCATGGAGGTGGTGTTGGTTGTGTAATTGATGGATGCCCTCCCAGGATCCCCATTTCAGAAGCTGATTTGCAAGTGGACCTTGATAGAAGGTAATTGATTCATTCATCAAGGTGGAAATTCCCGGGCTTTTGCTTTGGAACGTGATGTTTTTCTGTTCCTGAGAATCAAGTTTGTTCCTTTATGTTATGATTGATAAATGTCGGATTTTGATCTTTATGTTGCATACATTCTTCAACAGTAATGGTAGTTAAAACTTGCAGGAGGCCAGGTCAGAGTCGAATCACCACTCCGAGAAAAGAGACTGATACATGCAAAATATATTCAGGTGTATCTGAAGGTTAGTTTTTGGTTTCCTTCACCATTTTCTGTCATGTACTCTTTATACCTTGTGTTTCCTATTGATGACCTATTAATGGTACATTCTCTGCAGGACTAACTACTGGAACTCCTATCCACGTATTTGTCCCAAATACTGATCAGAGAGGACATGTGAGTAGTTTTTGTGCTTGAAGATTTTACTTTTCGTGTGTGTGATTTTGTAGCACAGGAAAAATGCTGGGGTATTAATTTTGTTGATTAGTATATATACGGTATCAATCTTGATGAATTAAGGGCGACTCCTAATTTAAGAGGTCTAGGGATGTTTCAAAATGAGAAATTGGGACTTGCTATAGGTTGATTGTTTAGCCTAATTTTGGGGGATAACATTGATAGAATATATCAGCTGTACAATTGGGTTGAAACACTTGTTTAAGGTGATATTGGCTGGTTATAGTACAAGTTACTTTAGAGAGGTATCATGATATTCAGAAACATTGTTGAAAGTTAAATATTATCTTGCAGTTTCAAAGTTCCTTATGAACTTTCAATAATGTTAGATTTTACAATTTTCAGGACTACAAGGAAATGTCAATAGCTTATAGGCCTTCCCATGCGGATGCGACTTATGACATGAAGTATGGTGTCAGAGCAATTCAGGTACTATTACTAAACATGCAAAATTTTAACATATGAACTTATCTATCTCAACTTATCAACGTCAGCACGTCTAGGAAATGCATGTTCAATGCCTAATTAATCTGAAGTTCAATTTGTAACTGAAGGGTGGGGGTAGATCTTCTGCAAGGGAAACTATTGGAAGGGTCGCACCTGGAGCTCTTGCAAAGAAAATTCTCAAGCAATATGCAGGAACAGAGGTATGTTTATTTCTTTTATTTCTATACTATTAGTAGTAGATGAACTTGGAAGTTGGGAACGGAGCCTGAACCAAATACTCGTGGAAACCTAGTTCCTTATATTTTAAAGTTTACCTGTTTGATTGGTTTCGAAACGTGAGAAGGTTTTCTGGTTTTTCATTGGTGATGGATTGTTAATATATTTGTCTACACTTGATGCACCTAATGAGTGAAGCTGGATGCTCCAATAGGTAAATGAACTTAGTATTTTGTTTGGATTTGAAAGCTGGATGCTCCAATAGGTAAATGAACTTAGTATTTTGTTTGGATTTGATTTAATGTTCAAGTTTGTTTGTTATTTTGTTTGACTACCAATTGGACACAAAAGAGCCAGTAAACTTCTATGGTTAATCTGATTTGCAAGTAGAAACATGTCATTTACTTGACATGCTGGAATTTCATTTATTTGATTTGTCTTTCTTTTCTTTCTGCCTTCAGATTCTTGCCTATGTCTCACAAGTCCATAAGGTTATACTTCCAGAGGATAGAGTTGATCCTTACTCTCTTACACTTGATCAGGTATATTTGCTGGTTTAGTTCTTTTTTTGCCTTATTTTTCTCTCCCCTGCGCTCTTGACCTGACTTTAGTTCATGATTCATTCATAGATAGAGAGCAACATTGTCAGGTGTCCAGATCCTGAATATGCGGAAAAGATGATTGCCGCCATTGACACCATACGTGTTAGAGGGGATTCTATTGGTGGTGTGGTCACTTGTATTGTTAGGAACGCTCCTCGTGTAAGTAGCAATATTTACACGTTCTACGTGCGTTTGTGTGTATGAGTTTTAAATGTCCTGGGGTAATCACAATTGAATGATGTTATTGTTTGTTAGGGGCTTGGTTCACCAGTGTTCGATAAACTTGAAGCTGAGTTGGCTCAAGCTGTTATGTCATTGCCTGCAACGAAGGGCTTTGAATTTGGCAGTGGATTTGCAGGTTAATAACCTACTGGATTTCAAGTGACAACTCGTAAACATAACCCCGCATCAAAGTTTTTCCTTATAATCCTTGCAGGTACTCTTTTGATGGGGAGTGAACACAATGATGAGTTTTTCACGGATGAGCATGGGAGAATCCGCACCAGAACTAATCGTTCTGGTGGAATTCAGGTTCATATACACCGTATTCTGTCTTAAGATAGTGTTCTGCCATAACTTATTGTTTACCGAGTCTCCAAATGACACATTCCTTTATTGAACAGGGAGGCATATCCAATGGTGAGATCATTAACATGAGAGTAGCTTTCAAGCCCACAGCCACCATTGGTGTAAGTTTGATCTTCCACTCCAATCTCCAGAGTCCATGACTGTCGTGTCCTAACTCCTATTTTTTCTTCCATTTGTCTTGCTATTTCAGAAGAAGCAGCATACAGTTACTAGAGATAAGGAAGAGATCGAACTAATAGCTCGTGGTCGTCATGATCCTTGCGTTGTCCCTCGAGGTAACTCTCGTGACCATAACTTGTCACCCTCACCCTTCCAACTTTTGAGCTTTCAACTTACAACGCCATGGAGATTGCTTTAGATGTCTGATGCATTTTATGATTAACCGGAATTACATCTCAAAAACCGTGTGTGAAATTTTCCGAAATTGAACAGAATATTTCTATTGTAATGTTGGTGCAGCTGTTCCTATGGTGGAGGCTATGGTGGCCTTAGTGTTAGTGGACCAATTGATGGCTCAATATGCTCAATCTTATCTATTTCCCATTAATTCGGAGCTACAAGAGCCATTGGCAAAGCCAAAGGTCGACCTTCCAAACAATGTGGCAGTTTGATGCTTGACAAAGTGGCTGTAACATAATTTTTATTGTTCATTTCGTGTATTCTTCATAGTCGGTGACAAGTGAGATGCTTCCCATGTGTGTGGGAAGTGCTTCCCATGTTTGTGGAAGTAAAAAAATTTCCAAGGCTTTAATAGCTTTTAAAGAATAAAGTCATTTACCTTTTTGTGTTAATCAGTTTTTAAACATTTTGGATGAGAAGAATGAAAACTGAAGAGAGCTGAGTCTTCGCCACTATAATCCTCTGTCCCATTTACCCGGTTGTAACCCTGTCTTATTTTATCTCAACTATTCATTTATGTGGGATCCACATAAATGGATGATTGAGATAAAATGAGATAAAGTTGAGACAGGATAAATGAGACAGAGGGTAGAATTTTTGTTTTATTTAGCAATTTGATATAGATTATGTTAGTTCTTACGAATTTTGATTAATTACTTTTTTCAAACTCGTTCGGTTCAAGTTGACATTCTTTTCCGAATTTGATAGTTGAACTCGAGCATATTCATTATTAACAAACTTAAAATTATATCTCTATAATACTTATATCGTCATTGAGCTGTATGTAATTCACTTTATGATAATAAATTATTAATGGAATTTATATCTTAATTATGTAACAAATAATGTGTCAAAGTCCCCTACTGCAAACTAAATGCATCCGAGTTCGTGTTGTTGATGTGATTTTGTTTGTACTTAGTTCTTTACATTTTGGTTCTTCAAACAAAAATTGGATCTTCTTATGTTTTCAGGACAATGTGGGTCGTCATACTGTGCACTGGACTAGGCTTTAAACTTGTTGCTGTGTGTGGTTCATATAAATCAAACTCTTACTTGGTTAACCTTATAGTTGGCCCATTTTGGCCCGGTTCGGTTTTACCGAGTCTAAAATTAATAAACAAAATTAAATTGAGTGAATTTTGAATTAAAAGTCTTTATTAAAAAATAAAATGAATTGTTAACTTAAAAATTTTGAATCAATTAAAATATTTTTAAAATTTTAAATCATTTAAAGTCGACGGCTTAAATTGATCAAGTTTCGTATTAAACTCATACTTTGAACAATTTTATATATGAATTAGAGTGCATGTCTTGTTTTATTTTTGTTAATAACAGTAATTTAGTTAAGGGTTTATTAATGCAATGGAATGAAATGTAATATTATTTCAGGGAGGAGAGTTTATGATAGAATATAATGAAATGAAATAGAAGAGAGTTTCATATTACATCTCATTTTATCTTAAACAGTAAAAATGAAAAACTTTCAATTTGAGAGGTTTAGAATGGAATGTAAAATGATAAACAATTTTGCACTATATTACATTATAAACCCTTCATCCAAACATCATTTCACTATATTACATTATGAGCTCTTATATCTCTCCTAAAAAATAAATTTATAATATTACATTCATTTACGTTCTATTCTATTATAAATCATTCAATTTCATTCAATTAAAAACTTTACGTCCAATCAAACATAACCTAAATGCATATCTATTAAATCATCCCGTGCATTTAATAGTTAATAAAAACATTATATGTATATATATTTGTGTGTGCGTGTGAGAATACATAGATTAGCAAACATGTGGCCTTATAAAATCACCTTTATCCAATATTTTGTAATTTTTATCTTCTACTAATTTAAGTCAAATTATAAATAATATTAATCAAATTCCTTATAAATCGCCTATATATAATGTTATTGAGCTAATTAATCATAAATCTAAGTCATATCATCGATGTATTTTAATAGCTTTACACAATAATATATCTTAATAGTTTGCACAATAATCACACTAATATGGATAAAATTAAGTACATAAAAATTACAAATATAACTAAAGATTTATAATTTTCTATTTGATCCGATTATAAAATAAAAGATTAGTTACTTATGATTAGAAAAAATCAATGTTTTAAAAATCGAACTGAAAATTAAACCGATAACACAAGCACTTTAAGGTTTAAAAGATCCAATTGGTATTATGTTGTCATAAAATCAGCTAAAGACTAAATAAAATTAAATAATTTGACATATAATTAAAAAATATTTGAAGAATATGAAGTTTAATGGAAAAGGATATTTTTAAATAAAAATTAATTCATTTATTTTAGTTTATAAGTGTTTATTGATTTATTAAAATTGTTCGATTAATTAATAAACTTATCATTTTTAATAACAATAATTATCAAAGTATGTTGTTGTTTTGTCTTGAAATTGTGATGGATTCGAATGGCAACCTAATTCGATAAGCTCGTGATGCGACCTGAATTGGATAAAAAACGAAAATTTGTATTAGAAGCAAAGGGTGTGGTATGGATCTGTTTTAATAAGAAAATAAAAACCTGGTTATAAAAGAAATCTATTTGAATCGTTTTTCTTAATAGTAAAATACTCTCTCTGCCTTTGCTTGAAGACGTAGGCATCATAGGTCGAACTTCGTTAAATCTTTGTGTCTTTTTTTTTAGTTTCGATGCTTTTGTGATTATGAGTGTGATTATTGTTGCGATTTGTCCTACAAAGTAAACTGAACTAAAAAGTTGATCGATTTAATATTTTCACCGTTGAACTAACGGAATAAGTTGAATTTTTTAATCATTAAAAAAAAAAACACGTTTTCTTAAAAAAGTAATTTCCAAATCATCGTAACATAACACCTAACTTAACGACCACGTACCCACCATGCATGGAATTATTATTTTGGTTAGGTTACGTTTAGCCTAACAGAAACTAATTAATCTATAGTTAAGGATGTGTTAAGTTGGTAGTTATGATAGATTAGACTACACCTGAAGTTGGTTTAGAGACACAAAGTATATACATAGACACCAACGAAGAAGACAGCGTGAGATGGGCGACCAAACAAGACAATAGAAAAGAACAAAACATAACGTAAATTATAATAAACTCATTAAAAAAAATAATTATTGTATTAAATTACGAGATTATGATCTAATAGAAAGCTGACAAAACTTAACATTCCCATGCCTCTTGCCAATATTATACTTTTAATAACGACATTTCACCTAAAAAATCGACTTATAAATAAGAAATTAATGGATCATTATTTATTTATTGGGTTAATTATAGTTTGATTTTTTTATTTTTATATCACTTATTTTTATAATATT